>VWPU01014110.1:0-27336 GCA_013398955.1 Callaeas wilsoni | reverse complement strand
CGGCGGCGGCGGCGGCGGGACCCGGGCGGCAAAGCGGCCCCGGAACCGAGTCCCTGAGGCGCCCCAAGCCCCCTCGAGTCACCCCGACTTAGCAGGTCGGCCCTTTGTTTTCCTCTCCTACCGATGCCGAGGCGGGGACGGGTCACCTGAGGGGCCGCTCGCCTTCGCCCCTCACGCCCTCCCCTCCCCGCGGGGGTCTGTCTGCCCGCTCTCCTCTCACTGAGCGAAATCAGGCAGCTCTTAAAAGCTTCTATTTGCCATGAATATTGGGTTATTCCATAGCTCGGCATCCCGGAAGAACTTCTACTCCTCCCAGGAGGCCTTGCCCAGGTCTGCCTGGCGAACAGTTTGCATTTGCGTGATGGGCTCTGAGTAAAGTAAAAGATAAGTGTGATCTCCTGGCTCTTCTCTGGACGCCCAGTATTTGTAAAGGACAAGTACGACCTCCTGCATTGTCTCTGGCAGCCCACTATCTGTAAAGGATAAGTATGACCTCCTGCAATGTCTCTGGCAGCCCACTATCTGTAAAGGATAAGTATGACCTCCTGCATTGTCTCTGGCAGCCCAATATTTGTTTATTGTGTTACCCCAAATTGCACTGACTTCCACGAGAAGTCAGGAACAAACCACGGGTTTTTCCTTCCATGCCATGAGCTATGTCGGTCCACTATGAACGGCAGTCTGTTACAATTAGGTATCACACAAAGAGTATAGCCACGAGGGGGTTTGTATCGTTGAGAGAGTTACATATTGTGTGGAAAATCACACTGTGATAGGCCAGTGTCCAGGACGGAGACAGAGGAATCCTGCAAAAATATACATTCTACGAATAAAGGGAGAGAGCCCACTGGCGTTTTGGAGGATATATGTTGCTCTCCTCCTTTCCCCAGGTACAGCCTTCCTGAACCATCTACTTCAAATTCCCCCTTGAACATGTATCCCTCCCTTATCATGCATTGCATGAGCATTAAAATTAACTATTCTCCGCCCTGGGTGGAGAAGATAATACTCATATAAGTCTATTAGGTCTGTGCATTTTTCGCTAAAGTTCAGAAGTTCAGGCTGTGCTTCATTCTACAACAAACTTGCATGGCTTGATGTTGGTAAAGACCCCCACACCCATTCTTCCAGAACCTGGTGGATCCTTTCAGATTGAGTCTTTTGTAAAGACATTAAACCCACCTCTCCTATCATATATGGATAGATGTGTATGTTTATGGTTGTAATTTTTTTTCTACCTTTAATTTTACAGAATAGCGGGAACAATCAGAAATTTTAAAAATACCAGAATATAGGCCATAATATTTGACTTTTTTAAACTTTAATCACATCCAGATATTGAGAATGAGGGAACAACAGGGCTGTCATACCTAGTAGGGTGAAGAGGCTGTGGAAACAAGCATGGGCTAATCCAGTGGCATGCAGCTGTGATGGAAGGACATCCTGGTCACTCTGCACAGCTTTACCTGGGTCCAGATTGCTTTCTAATAGACGTATGATTAACGTTCGTATTTTAATCTGCCTCTCAGAGCATGGTGTGGTTTACATTGCTGGTTGAAGCCAGATGCCTAAAGCAATTGCCTTAAAAGCCTACTCTTTTTCCAGAAAAATTAATTAATCTGTATGTTTTAAATCCCTCAGCTTGTTGAACCCAGCACAGAGGGCTCACTAGGGAAACTGCACCCTGTTTCCTACTCTGCTGTTGGACTTGCTGGGTCATTCTGAACACAGCACTTAACCCGCCTATGCCTTAGTCCCACAAAGCTGGATATGGTACCATGCCACCTCATGCTAATGCTCATGGATAAAGCATCTGCAATCTCTGAGTGAGAAATGTTTCATTTTAGGATCAAATTATTTGTCAGAGGGAATGCTTCAGCTGTGCCTCCTCCATATGTACAGTGGTGGCACCATTTACTCTGCTCCGAGGCAAACTAAGTCTTAATATGGCAGACATGAAGTAAAAAAAGAGAAAACTTCCTTCACTAACTTTTCTGAGGTTAGATATTCACTAGATCTTTAAATAGGTTATGTATAACACACAACTCCTTTTTAATAACGTTTTGTAACTTTTATCAGATGAGCCTTTTGCTGCCAGGAATTTAGGCTATCAGTTAAAGAAAACACTGTATGACAAAGGGTTTGCTTGATAATTGCTGTCAGAATTGACAGTGTAATTAAAGTCAAGAAATAGTGATACTGAAGTCTGACAAATATAAATGGTTGATTTGCTGTTTATAGCCCAGCATAAAGATTTCATATCAAAGGGATACAAGTTCTGTACCAGAAGTACCAGAACTTACATCCTGTATGGTACAGTCAATAAATTCACCACTGTTCTTCCTACCAACTGTTGTTGCTGTTAGCTGTTGGATAGCCTTAAAAGATTTTTGTATGTTATTAAATGTCATATACAGTGCAGGAGAAGAAATATAATGTGTTTTGAACAGACATCTTTTTTAAAACTTACATTACTGATTTAGTTGAACTGAGATATTACTTTTTGTTTTAAAGATTAAAAAAAAAGCAGTGTCTGTAGGAAGAAAGTTGCACAACATGGTAAGAACATTTTCTTTAACAGGAAAGGAATTTTATCATTGTCTGTACTCATCAGTGCTGTGAGCAGGGTAACAGAATGAGATTTATTTTAACTACACCCAAAGTACTTAGGAATTGGTATTTCTTTCTTAGGTCAGTCAAACAATGCAAAGAAGTGGAAAAGCTTAAAAATCAATTAATTGATGGGTACCATATACATTTAAATTATCTTCTTTGTGTATATATTGCACATATTTCAGTTAGTGCAACTTGCTTAGAAAGTTGTAAAGAAATAAGCAAACAGAAGAAAAAAATACTGTTTCCTATCTTCAGAGTCATTTTGTATATGCACTTCATAACTTAGTGTTTTTGCAGTAAGTTGAAAAGTGATCTTTGTATAATACTGTGTAAATAAAAGATTTCTCTTCCAAAAAGCTACTGTCCACTCGCTGCTGCTGCTCCTTGTAAAAGCCATGGAGAGAACTATCCGCAGTTTCCTACAAGGAGGAGGTGTTGTGACTTGCTGTGACTTTTGTGAGCGAGCAAGACGTCGTGATAGAAGATACTGAAGGTATGGTGACTAAGCAGACTGCTGAAGCTCATCAGAGAAAGTACCTACCTCTGTCTTATACTGAGTTTGATGGACTTTTATGAACTTGCCAATTAAGTGCTCTGTGCTTATCCTAATGTGCAGGCATACAAAGAGAGGCAGGAAATACTCAGAATTAAAAGGGGAAATGAGTTATTGCCACAGCTGTCCTATAGCTCTGCTCAGTAAAGAAGAGAAAGGAGTGTCTAGGAGGAACCAGTGATATCTTGCTTGCAGCAAAGCAAACAGTGTGTTCCTTAGTCCCACCTCCACTCTGCACAGAGCCCTCTCTCCCTGTTTAGGTGTATGGAATTTGGACCTGCAAACTCTGGCTGGCTGGAGAATCTTAGGCCAGTTCATTCCTGTGCTGATGAGGCTGGTTCCAATGTTGTATTAGCAGGGCAGGAGAAAGACTCTCTACCTGAAAAATAGCATTAATCTTTTCACTTCAATAATCTGTTTGGTTTCTTACTGAGGCATTTTACCTTTGTCTTGGATTTATTTCATTACTTTACCAAAAATAGAAGGCTGAAAGTATCCCCTGACTAAACACTGATTGTTTTCCGGATTTATCAAGCTGTGGATGTAGTAAGTTAAAAACAGTCTGGACACTTCTGAATAGATCATGGTTTGAAGGGCAGGTAAGCCCTCAACAGACACACCTTCGACATTGTATGACTACCTCATTAGCATTAAGGGACTCTGACCTTCACTAAATCCTGAATATCTCCCTTTCCTGGTTATCAAGGCCAGCCACACTCAGGTGCCGGAGGCAGTGTGGCCATGGGGGCCAAAGCAGGATAATTTTCCTGCTAAGAAAAGACAACTTGGTTGTCAAACTGCAGCAGATCGAGAGTGCTGAACAGGCCTGGATTTCTGTGAAGGACAAAAGGGTATGGATTCTCCTCCCTATAAGCACCACCCATTCTGAGTCATCTGAGCTGGAAGTACTGGCATAATTGCAAAACATCTTCACACAGATGGTATGATCCTGTGTAGGTTACATGAGGATTCTTGAGTGAGATATTTGTCCGTAATTAAAATACTACGAGGACAGGTTATTATTGTTTGGTATTTTTCACAAACATTTCTTCACAGGGTGGAGAAAATGTTTTTCCTCTTTAGCGTCACAGGGGTACAGAGTATGAATGTTTATTTTTGTTGGTTCATTTCCAGATAAGCATAAGAACACATTGTAAAGGTCACTTTGTGTTTTAAATTCAACAAAAATTCCATTTTGTGTAGTATCTCTAGCATATGTCCCACCTGCCGTTCAAAACAATTAAAACTCAACTTCAAACAAAGTTATCTTACAGAGTTCAGGCACTGCAAATCATCATGAATTTTGACCACTCTAGATGTGATGATGCTTTGTCACAAAAGCCCAGATCCATGCAGGGCATATACTCGCGTTGATTTCACTGAGATTTAGGGCCACAAATAATTTTATGGTAAAGAAAACTTGCCTTTACAGCTATGCTTCTTATTTGAAACAGTTTAACTTCTGAGGCCTTAAGATGAAGCAGTGCAATGTGCAGATGAGATGTGTTGGACACTGGACTCATGGGAAAACCCTGGATGCTCTCTCTGGACCCTGTTCTCCATTGCCCTGAATATTCTGTAGTTGTTTAGGCATGTGCAGCGGATGCAAGGTATTAATAAATCTGAATTCTCCACTTAACGTCACTGGTAACATTTTGAGGCCACTTTCCAGAGATATAAATGGCAATTATATATAAATGGAATTTCAGAGTTTCAGAAACCTGATTTCAAGAGATTTCGTGTTCTTTTTATACCAGCTGAAGTGAATTAAACCATTTTCTGAAAATTGGGTTCCAGATATTAAAGTCTGGCAGGCAAAGCTGGGTTATCCAAAATTAGATGCCAATTCTGAAAAGATAATTGTAAGTGTTGATCTCATAGGGAGATCAACAAGTCTGAGACAGGGCCAAGACTAGAATCTAAATCATCTGACACCCAGTCCTGTGCATTAACCACAACACTGATTTTTTAATACTGTGAGCTTAAATACTGACTTGTTAAAAGAATAAATGCAGTTTCCAAAACTCATCCACAGCACATGCAAAATAGCATTATGATGTAATTTGCTGAATTCTGGTAGCTGAAGTCAATTTGCATCTCAAATTTTCAGAGAAACTGGTTTCAAATAAATTCATTCTTTATTGTGGTGAAGTTAAGCCCCATGCGAGTAAATACTACTTTTAATAAATTGATAAATGGACTTCTTTTTTACCATTCTTTACCTGTTTTCTGCACTACTAAAATCAGTTCTTACCAAATGCTTTTGCATGAGTGTATCTATGGTTGCTGTAAAATACTGTACATATTGGAAGCTAGAAAGCAGTGAGGTTTTCCATTTTTCCTATGAACACAGGCTGAGTGAGCTGGGATTACTCAGCCTGGAGAAGAGAAGGTTCTGGGGAGACTTTATTTTGGCTTTTCAATACTAGGAGGGGCCTTTGTAAGAAAAGTGGCAGAAGAGTTTTTACCAAGGGCTGTAGTGACAGTACAAGGGGTGTGGATGCTGAAATGCTGTTAGCAGGGAAATTTTCTCTTCTTGCATTCATTTTGTGAGAACTTTTCCTTTGCTGTGTAAGCTATGTAAACAATAGCTAGGGTTTTTGTAAATAGCATTCATATCTGGTATCGTCTGACCTTGTGTACATAAAAAAAAGAAAAAACATTTCTAAGTGGGTGTCTGAGACTTTGACCAATCACCCTAGGAGAAGTGTGAACACTGTTCAATTGCTTTATGGAACTAGACTATATAAATGGTATTGTAAATTTAATAAATAATTCATTCCTCGCTCTGGACTCCTGCCCCGCTGCATCTCTGAACCCCTGCTTGGAAGCCCACAGAGGGGCAATGGTTTTAAACTGAGAGGGCAGGTTTAGATTGGACATAAGAAAGACATTTTTTATGGCAAAGGTGATTAGACACTGGCACAGGTTTCCCAGAGAAGCTGTGGATGCCCTATCTCTGTAAATGTTAAGGGTCAGGTTGGATGAGGCTTGGAGCAACCTGGACTAGTGGGAGGTGTCCCTGCCCATGGCAGGAGGTTGGACTGGATGATCTTTAAGGTCCCTTCCCACTCAAACCATTCTGTGAGTCTGTGATTTTAGGAGTTGCAGTGACTGGAGCAAGATGAGGTGCAACAAAAATTTCAGAGCAGAGTGCACCACCGAAATAGGATATTGTGGGCTTAGTAAATAGGCCATGTGCAAGGATGTTGGAGAGATTCAATCCCGATGGATTCAATCCTGCAAGCATTCCACATGCAAGGAGTTCGGAGATGGAAGCACCTGTTGGTTGGTTCCCTGGTCTGTGGGATGCAGGAAGGCCTGCAGTGCTGCTGTTCTGCAGGGGTTTTCAAGCTCTCCTGCTCAGGGTCCTGCAATGCTTGGAGAGGTCTATATAATATTTTGAAGACCAGGGAGGTTGACTAAATGAGAGAGACTTTTCTGAATGAAGTGCAATGTCTTTCATTAAGTAGCTTTTCCAGAAGGCATACAATTTATCAATATCTGTTATTGCTGGGAGTTTGAATTGCACCCTTCACTTTTTCTCAAAAGACTTGGTATTTTTAAAACCTTTTGTTTCTAACCAAGTCCAAAAACTTACTAAGACTGAGAATGAAAATGGAGAAATAGCTCAAATATGTGGATGCACCACTAGCTTAAAATAAGGAAAACCTTTCTTCTTTTGTCACGCTCAGTATCACAAACTTTCAGGTAGAAACTTTATAGAGATTATTTGCCCTGAATTTCAAATTGAATAAGATAAACAAGAAGGAAAGGAAATACAGGTTTTTTGGGGGGGTTTTGTTTGATTTGTTTGGTTTTTTTTATTTTGCAGGTGAATATTGTATGTACTTAAAACTTTTGTATGTGAATGTTTATGCTTCTTGATTAGAGAGATATTGATGTCTCAGACAAGATCGTAAGAGAGGAACGTGCATTTACTTGGAGTCCAGTAGCCAGGCTCATGAAGAAAAAGTCTCAGATGCGAATAAAATACTGTGATGTTGTTGCCTAATTGATTAGAAGTGAAGAACTGACAGACATCTGGAGCATTCAAAGCATAAGACTGGCCTCTAATTTCTCAACTTTGGCAGTTTTGATGCCACTTGTACTTTAAATTAGTATTAGTATTAGTACTTGGGGAGAAAATGCAATCTCTCTTTAATCTTCCTCTCTTTAATCAACAGTTTATAAATGCAGTAGCACATTTCAGATGTCAGTAATGTATCTTTATCTGGCAATTGATTAATGTGCATAATAAGATGGATTGGCCTGTCTGCTGAGACGCAGAACAGTAGCACACAAGATAGTGCTGCTTGAGAAGGAAGTAATCTTTTTTATTATTATTTTCATTAGGTCTCATAGCTTTGGATATCCATGGAAATCAATAGTTGCTGGTAAGATGGATACAACATAGTGCATGGTTGCTCTAGTTCCTGTAACTTATGTAAATATTTGTTTCTGGTTATTTTTGAGGAAACATCCTTTCTGCGCAGAATTAGCTTTACAATCAAAGCCGGTGTTGGGAGGAACACCCTGATCAGGTTACTGATCAGCCCGCGAGGGAGTGGAGGTTTAAGACAGGAGGTGGCAGCCTTGAGTAGTAACTCACTGCTCTCTCTGCTTAGTTCAGCTCCGATCCAAATGGAGGCACAGCTGGGCACAAATAACTCAGCATCTCAGCCCTCTCTCTTAAACATCACAACGACAAGCAGCCTGGATAGTGAGGATGGCAACAACTAGCGTTGTCCTTTTTGCCTGGGAATTAAAAAGGTAGCTAATTAATTTAATACTTTTAATGTGAAGCTGTATGAGTTTTCCTAGATTTTTTTTAACATTTGGATCAGTAGCAGGAGAGACTGCAGTACACTGCAGAGGTAGAATTTAATCTGTGTCATTCTCATCTCGGTCTGTTTCTTCTAACTAGGAAAATCCTATTGCAGACAAGAATAGTTAATAAAATATGTAGTTGATTTATTCAAATAAAAGTTGTGCTTAATTCTGGTCTCCTTTTTGGTATCCTGGAATGTTGGGTGATTCTTCATCCCCTAACTGTGGTGTACAAGCAGGTAGCAAGGTACTTCTATTTCCCTCATGAACTACCACAAAATAATAGCAAGATAACCTACTTTTATTAGCAATATCACTGAAATTTTCTAATCCATAAATCAGCAGAAAACCCTGCAACTACACAGTCTCAGCAGAGAGAGGAACTTGATGACATCATTGTTTTTCCCCTGTGAAAATGCTTAGTTGGAAAAAGACAAAAAAAGATTAAATGAATCAGAGTAGCTCCATGCAACCTCCCACTTCTAATCTTTTTGAAGAATGTGAACAGTACCATTCACTGGTAAAAAATGTAACCAAGAGAGTTCTGCAGTGTTGTTCATTTCTGCTGGATATTCATAGTAGGAATTATACTTGTAAGTTTTATTATTGTAAATTTTGTGTATCTATTGATTGATTTTCCCTACAGCTCCACATTTTAAAAATACGTATTTTGGGCCAAATTTCAATTTATAATTTTTTCATTCAGATGCACATGAAAAGTCTTCATTTGAAAGTTTGCTAAGCAACAAATCCTTCAAATAAAATAGGTTGCAACTCTGCTCTGCCTCGAAAGTACACATGCATGTAAGTCTTGATCCATAACAGAACTGATTTTCTGAGCTTGTTTTTTGTCACAGTCTGTAGACAAAAAATAGCGTTTTCCCCTTTTTCCCCTGTGGCTTGAATCCTGCAGTTAACCTGTGCATGCACAGATCTGTCTGCTGCAGGCAGACACCGTAGTTTGCCTGCGTGGATCTGAATGAGACACCATGTTTTCTGTAACAGTCCACTCCTGTTAGGCACAGTAGACATTGTCAGGGAACCTTCTGTTTAATATTTTTATCAAGCAAACATTTCCTTAAGTTTGCATAAGCAGTTGCCCAGCCATGGCTTCCACACAATCCTTTAATAACTGGCAGGGTGTGGTGATTACATTTCCTCAGAGGCTTCTCTTCCATCTGACTACCAAAAGTAATTTACTCCTCAGTTAACATCATCACTTACTTGTTTTATTTTTTCATTTACTTTGTCTGTCACAGGCAGGCAGATCAGGGAGCTAATAGCTGTCTTTTTAGAGCAAAAAGTGAGTGGGGGATGATTCTTTGAGCCCAACTCCCTTAAGAAATAAGGGTTGTGTGATCATTCTCTGCCTGTTCCAACACTCAAAGTGCAACACTAATAACGTGGAAACCCACTGGCCATTTCACTTCATGTGGAAGAGAAACAGGGGACTCCAGTCTTTCAGCTTCCTAGCAATTTTATGGAAGTGGATGGCTGGGGGGAGGAAAGAGAGCCTACTACTACCTTCTAGTATTAAGGTACTTGTTAATTTAGGAGATACATGCTAAGCTTTGAATATCAAAATGCCAAAAACTTTGAGATTTATTTGGAGTCAAGATGAGCACCTCCCTTTTTGTGTGTGTTTGGTTTTTTAAAAGGCCACTGAAACTGTGAAAGAAAGTGCAAAATTTGCTTGGTAGAGATGATCAGTACTGATCATTACTGATCACTACTTTTAGGTTGAAGGCTGAGTCATAACAGTTGTTCTGTGCGTTAATTTAATTTTCACTCCTTCACAGCATTTATGGGATTGGAAAATGTGCCAAAAAGCATTTTGTTCTATGAGGAAGCGCAATAAACTTGGGCCTTATAATGTCTGTGTTGCTGGAGAAATATGGTTTTGGGTTTTTTGAGTAGATGGTTTTGGAGTCTTAAGGGCTCTCTTTCTGATTATTGCTTTCTTAGAACAACAGTAGCTGCAGCCTTGGCTGGGTTAGAACATGGACAGATATTTTGTTCCAGATACAGCTGTGCAGAGGAAAGAGGTTTTCCAACCACAGCCACATGGGTGCCCCTAGGTGCTACAAAGTGACCTGTCATGGAGGGGTTTTTATGGGTTCTCCCCTAATTAATACTAAGCACAATTAGGTGTACCATTTTAAACAGTTTAAAATCCTGAGGCATGAGGAATGGCAGCTGGCTTTGCCTCATCTGAGTTAGCAGTACTGCCACGGACTCTTCTGTTAGCACCCCTGAAGAGTGGTCAGGAACTTCTAAGGTGGTTAATCCCATCTACTTCTAGATGTAGAAGAAATCACCTCTACACAGCCTGAAGCCCTTTTGATAATTCACAAGCACATGGCGTCATGGGCAAGACTTCTGCCTGCACAAAAGGTGAGTGAATAACATTTGGGGACTTGAATATCTGAGCTCAACAAACAGAAAGAAAAAGACTGACTCATGCTTTCACAAACCAATGACAGAGCAGAATCGCATTTTAAATAGGGCCACAGGTGAAAATGGTTTCTTATGCTTAGAAAAATTGTAGATATGTGGAAATGGTATTTGAAGAGCTATTTAGTGGTTTGGGGCACTAAGGAGATCTATTCTGAGAGTATAGCTTGGACTGTGAATGGCATGAGCAGATATTTAAGGAACCCTAGCCCTGCGTGTGGTAGAAAAGTCTAAGAGAAATGAGCAAGAAGTCCATGAGTAATGGAATCAGTGAAGCCTGGTTTCCAATGGATTCGTGCTTCATGCAAGTTCTCCCCCTGGCCTCTATGGTCTTTGTCTTAGATGGATTGTCTGATGCCTGGTAAGAATGAGGCTTTTGCTACTCTCTTTTCCAAGGCTGGAGACACCATCTGGATCTCCTCTTTTTCCCAGCTGGCTGCCTGCTTTCACTAAACTTGGGATGATTTTGTGTCTTGAAACCTGTGATTCATTTTCAAATTCAGTTGAAAATCAGCATTGGATTCAAAAGTTACTCTAAGAGGAAGTGAAGACAGCAGAATAGGCACTCATAAACAAAATATGATGACAAAGGTCTTTTTTTCCTTAGAGAACCAGAACAGTTAGAGAAGGCACTTCCTTCATATTTGGTGATTTCCAGCACTGGCAAGGTCACCTCATTGGTACATAGAAAGGGCAAATGGAAGCAGCTTTCTAAACTTAAACCTGCTCTCATCTTACAGCCCTGTTTTATAGAGAACTGAGGGACAGGTTTACAACATTGTACTCTTGTGGGGGTTTGTTGGCATTTATTTGGAACTTGGTTATTATACATTAGTTAATATATATTAGAATTCCAGGAGCTGGTCTATATCTATATGTAGATTGCATTCTTTTAAGTTTTTCTTACGTTGGTGTTACTGATATGATTAATTTTGCTTAACCTGCTAGCCGTTCCAAAACTACGTATATTTGTCTAGTGGGGATGAATGAGAAAACAAAATCCAGTAGCAGGTGCACAAAGCAATCTACCTGAACATGTAGGTCAAGTTTAATAGGCACATTTTGTGAACCAGAACAATTTTCTGTAGTTCTTATCAACATCTTCATCTTTGATCTTCATCTCAGTAGGTAAGAACTCCATTGTTTTGCTAGTGCTTTCGTCGACTTGAAACATAATCCTCCTTTGACTATTTGAGAACATGTAGTTGAAATATCTGGTAGTGGCAAGCTATGTTTTTGTACCAGGGAAAAAACACAAAAGCTTAAATGGAAAATGAAAGAGGAACCTATCAGAAGGACTGTTCAGAATAATCAGCTCTGCGCATGTCCTCTCTGTCTCTGAAAATTTCATTTAGCTCTAGGCATAGGCTTGAATAACCTACTTCATGTTTACTAGCACCAGCTAAAAATTTATTCTACACAGAGAATATACACCTTTTTATTCTACACAGAGAATGTTTACCTAGTATCAGCCTTGGTAAGAAAGAAAGGTGGATTTCATGTAGATTATGTAATTGCCTGTAAAAAAAGATATATCTTGACCGCAGAAAACAAAAGAGCTTTATTTAGGTGCTTAGCCAAGTGCAAACGTTCTTCCACCAAACAGAAAATATCTGTTGACATAACTAGGATGGAAGAATCTGTATAGATAGGTGTGATAAAAAACCTTCTTTGCCTCAGTAAGATTCTCAGTAAGAATGTACCCTTCAGTAGGGCTTGTTACAGAATAGTATTTCAATTAAACAAACTGTAACTTACGGTTCTGGAATGTAATAATGCTTCTACAAGAGCTGTATGTACAGTAGACCCTAGGACGTGTTGTCTAACAGCACAGCTCCTATCCAGGGATAAGTACTTCTTAAATCTGAGGAAGTTAATTCCTATTCCCCATTTTTATTTTATTTCTTCTGTTACTCTATGAGATAGCAGACTTCTGTATTAAATTCCTGCCTTCTTGGCCTTACTTTCCCAATTTTAATAGGCAATCAGTTTCCAGGGCATGAGCCCTTCTTTCAACAGTCCCAGTTTATAATATTGAACAACACTGAGGAAGTGTGATCAGTATTCCCCTCTGTAAGGAACTGAGAGCGGTGTCAAACCTGCCAAATGACTTTCACAACACTCTGATACAGGTGGTGTGACCAGCGTGTCCGAGTGACTCCTACCTGAGCAGTCCTGGCCTTGTAAACTAGCACAGGTATCTCGACTGCTCAGATCTGCGCTTGCATAACTTTAGCCAACAGCTGAATCAACTCCAGGGCCAAGAAGGGCAGTAGTGGTGGGTTCTCCAGGCTCCTTAGGCCATTTTCCTGCACATGGTGTTTGCCAGCAGGTTAGAACTGAGCCTTGTATATCATCTATGCGTGCTGGGTATGAATGGGAAACAAGAGCTGTCTTCCAGTACAAGGCCTCCTTTAGATACCATGAAGTTTAAGTGCTTTCCTTCTGTTAACACCAACAATTTGTCTACTACTTCTACCTGAATCTAAATGAGTAGTTTGAGGTGATCTTTGTACTTACCACAGTATGCAAATAAACTGGTTCTTTTGATTCTGTGAGGGGAAGGGGTTTGTTTGTGTGACCTTGGGAGCAGACACGGGTATGTGCTCCTGGCTTTGGGAGGAACGAATGGTTGTGGAATTTGGAGACTGGGAGACTGCTTATGAGAAGTGTTACTACATGTTCATCCTATCCTGAATAGCCTTTCTTTGATACTGTATATTGCAAGTGTCTGTATAATGGAAAACAAGTTTTAACAAAGACTGTGTGGAGTGTGACCCTGGTGCCTGAGAGCACAGACCCTACTCAAAGAAGCTGTGCTCTTCCTCTTACCATGCTCAGTGTAAGTCACAGCACCTCAGGTCACATTTTCCAGTGCTACTTTCAGTGCTCCTTGGGTAGTATTTTGAATATTACCAGCTTAAAAATTAACTGTTGCACAAGAATATTTCACTGATTTCACTGGTGAATGTCTAAGAAAATCTGAAGGCTACAGGACAGTCTTTCCTTGACACATTTTTTTCCCCCTTGAAGCTGGCAAAGCCTTCGGTGTAGAGATTTTTAGGCCCTGAATTATGACCTCATCACTCCAGACCAATTTTGGGTAGTCATTTAGCAGTACCTCTGCTAAATGGGAGTATGTAAGTTAACTATGAGGATAGTAAAGTTAACAAAAAGCATGTGGTTTAACTTCTAGAACCCAGGCTAAAACTTTAGTGCCAAAGCATGGAAGCTCTGGGTTTTTCCTAATGAAAATGAACAGACTGAATTATTAAGACGAGAAAGATGGAGTCTCACAATGGTATTATACACAGCTTTGCTTTCCTATTACACAGATTCACTTTTTTAATTGAAGAGAACAGAATTAATTGAGAAAGTAAAATAGGCCACCCTCTAAACACCAGCCAGCTTTTCTCACCAAATGGTCAGTAAGCAATAAAGAGAAACAGGCAATTCAGAAAATAATTTGTACTCTCCATCTTTGATACGCATTTCAGGAGAGAGGAACTCGTCCCTCAGAAGAAGGAAGGGATGCAGGCTTGTATGTGCAGCTATCATTGCTTAGCTTTCAAATTAACACTAACAACCTTATCCAACCTGTTTTTGTGACTGGAACCTAATGGAAATGCAGTCAATATTTGCAAATGCAAAGCTCTGCAGCAATAGAAGTCTTTCTACTATATTTCACCCTGCTCCACAGAGCAGCAGAGGAGATTTTTAATATACCCACTAAGAACAAAGTGCTGATTTGGCTCTGTGCTTCTTGGAAACCGTCTTTGCTCTGCTATTTCCTGTTATTTTCTCAAGTTTTGTATTTCAGAAGAGAACGGGGACCTACTCAAAATCTCTTTATGTTTGTGGCAGCGTGAGGCGATTCCTTGGACAGACGTAGATGGGTGTTATTTGCAGGTAAAAAAGGGAACGAAGAGCGAAAGCACGGCAGGAAGTTTTCTCCTTTTAGTTGTGAGACTTTGATGCCCGACCGCCAGCACGCCACGGCGAGCAGCCGCCCGCAGCGCTGACCTTGCTTGACACGTTCAGCAGACGCTGCTAAATCTCGTTTCCTCAGACTTTCAGCGTTTTTCAGGAGTGTTCCTCCTTCCATGCCGAGACACGAGCCGTGAGCCGGGTCGCGCTCGCTCTGGCAGCTCCCGTGACACAGCTCTGCCGGGCCGGGCAGCGCCGCAGGGCCAGCGGCCACTGCGTTTGTTTGAATGATTGTCGTGCTGCAGTGTCTGCTGGTGTTCGTTGACATTAAAATTTATAGAATTTTGTGTGTCTTGTGAGAGGGGAATATATCACTGCAGTTCTCTGACACCTCACCTATGTAGGTGGCCTTATTTCAAACCTTTTTGGATGCCAAGTTGAATAAAGTGCTTCCAGAATCTGCGGATGACCTGGCAGGAACTGAATGATGGTCCTTAAAAGCATTTGTACTTTCTGTTTTGTGCCCTTGACAGATCAGTGGCTGGGAAATGTGTTCACATGCCATCTGCACCTGCTAGCTTTGCCATGCAGGAATAGGTCCTTTTATTTCCAAACATGACTGGCCTCTGATATCAGTGAGAAATTGGCAGCTGTTATATCAAAGCAGTAAATTCCAGTTTCCTCTTTTCGATTTTCACCGAGATAGGAAAGGAGTTGTTATTGTTATGGTCTCGGTGCTCTGTCCAAGTTCTCTTCCCCACATAACTGCTTTTTCAGTCATTCAAAACCAGTTTGTCAATAGTACACAGCATCATATCTTCTACTGTTTATGAGATTGTCCTGAGATCACTTTTTCCCCAATATCACAGGCTTACTTTAAACAGGACGGCACAGCCTATAGTGAAAATATGTCCTCCTTCTTTTGTCTCTTGGTCTTTCTTCCTCATTTCTGTGAAAGAATAAGAGAGTGCAGAAAAAAGTGTCTATCTGGTGCTGGTGGCAGGGCTTAAGAAACAATATCATGGAATTGAAGTGTACTTTTCTCCCTATTTCTTTGTCATATCAAAGCGCTGATGACAAGTGTCACTCATAGTGCTTTCAGTTCTCCTCTCAAGAAATGGCAGAAAGCTGTTGCAATGACTTCTTTGTAAGGGGTGTTTAAGTCAGCACATAGGGAATCAGTGGTGCCGGGCAGGACGCAGACAATTGCCTCATCTCCAGCCTGAAGTATCACCTTTGCAGAGAGCTACAAAGGAGTTATGCTGCTGACAATAAGATGGTGAATTTTGTTTCCGCTCTAAACAGCATAAAGCAGCTCCGTTGGCTTTACAAGTGATTCAAAGGTTTGCTCTCCCTGAAAGTTAGGGTAAATTGTTTGTGCATCCAATGTGTGCCGTGTGTCTTTTTCCTCCTGTCAGTTACAGGAGATGGAGATAGAATTGTGGTTTTGTCTGTGCTTTCATGTAGCATTATTAATGAAACAGATAAACCTATTTGTCTTAAAATCAAGGCAAGGATCTCTTGTGTTCTGTCCATCTGTTCCAGACACCAACAGCATGCTCATCACCATGGTATTGGAACAGCCTGGTACACAAATAGCAATCAGCAGTTATTAACATAATATTGTTACTTGGTCCATAAAGCTAATATTGGCAGAGATACAAGACATCACTCACTGTGAGACAGTTTCTCGGGTGATGTACTTTGTGCTGCCAGAATATAATATTCTGTATAAAAGTCTGTAAAAGGATGCTTTTTTTTGTTTTCGTTTCATACAAGCAGCAAAAATTGCCAGTATAACATAAATATATAAAAAATTTCTCTTTACATCCAGTAATTTAGTCCATTGTTATCTAGTTGTAGAAGAGCATTCTTTAGAAAACAAAAGGGCCTTTTTAAAAATATGTATTAGATCAAATCAAACCACTGAAAGTTCCCCTTTCCTTCCCTTCTTCCCCAGCTGCTGATAGAGACTGATACAGGAGTGGCTTTTTGCATGCAGAACACCATTTATCTCAAACTGGACCTAGATGAGTTCAGGTCTATTCAGCAGGTGATCTTTAGTGCTGAACAGGTGGCATGCGATTGCAGCCCATACATCTCCCAAAACATCCTGAACACCCACAAAATTTGGATGTTCCTTATTTGTCCTTACTCCCATTCATACATCTCATTTATACGTGTTCAAAAGTCCAACTTCAAACACCTCCTCTTTGTTTGGTCACTTTTCCTTTTGACATAACGTAAGGAATTTTTTCAGAGTTGAACAGATGCACCTTTAAAATCTCTGGTATTTAAATTTCTGGTAAAAAAGAGTATATTCCTCTCAAGTGACATATTCGCGCCAATCCAGTTAAATTAATAGCTCATCTATATATCGTTTTTCTTCCCTTTTTAATCAGAATATGTTCCTGGGAGACTTGTTTTATAAGCTTGTCTACGGAGACTTCTGTATGGCAGCAAGATGGAGCCTTTTCGTCCTGCAGCTTCACCGTTGCAGTGTCGCAGCTATGAAACAAAAGTGAAACCAAGGCATTACAGTTCCTAGGTTTTACACACAACAACTTTCGCTGGCGTTAGAAGGCAAACTGCTGCCAAATTAACATTTCTGTAAGCCTTAGAGTGCCCATACAAGCGCTGCTCTAATGAAAGGGGTCATCTTTATCTGAGCTGGTTGCAATGATGTCAGTAGGGATGAGCAGGTTGTGCCAGCAATTACTACTCTTTCAGTGAACATGAAACTTAAATGGTCATGACGTTGGTTCAGTCTCCATTTTTATATCAACAGCTACTCTTTTTTTTTTAAAGCTAACTACGATAATTAACTACTATTAATAACTATTAACAATCACAATAAACGAATTTAAAAATGTAAATGGATTCTTAAGGACATTGTTGTCAATGGAGCCATCCATTTGTTTGGAAAGGCCAACAGGGTCTTGTTATAAAATAGAGGATCATTTCCTGCAGGTCAGTTCTGTCTTGAACACTTTTTGTGTTTAAAACTAATAAAAAGTAGCTTTTGGCTCAGCTAGGGGAAGGAGTCTAAAGTACTGAGTGACTCTCATACACATCTAGATACAATGAGAGGCAGAGTGCACCATTTTTATCCTGTCATTCCCTGTTATCACCCTCAGTTATTAAGCAAGTGGTGGGTATTAACAGCAACTTCGCCTCAAGCATTTAACAGACGTTACTTACTAGACAAAGTGCATATGCACCACATTATTTCTTTCAGGGCCTGTCTCTCACTGGATGCATGCCAGATTGTCCTTTGGGATATAGCCCAGTGAGCAGGAGAAATGGGTTTGAACTTGGCAAAATGGCAATGAGCATATAGGTATAGTTGGAAATTTCTTGGAATACTCTCTCCTATCTTATTATCCTAGGCCAGTGTCTTGGTTCTGTGCAGCCAAATGTTTTGGAGCAATGCTATGGAGAAGAGTGAGTAATTTCTGACTCCTTTTAGTGGGTTCATCAGGACTGAAAAAGCTATAGCTGGACTAAAGGCTGTGTCCACATCTTGTTTCATGTAGCTCTTTTTGTCATGTACACTGACTGCCCACCAAAACAAAATGAAGATGCATTGCTTCAGCTTTTTTAAGAAAGATCTGTGGCAGGTTGTGTTGTATCCCTGCAAGCAAAGTGTTTCCAGAGGCTGGTAGCTCTCTCTGCTCCTATGTCTGCAATGCGCATTGCAACAGTACATGTCGCCACTGCACAGTGTCCCCTTGTCCTCTTAACTTTAGACAGCTGCATCCTCCTCAGCAATCTTTGAGATTTATGACTTATGAGCATAAAAAGTAACCACTAAAACAGGGCAGATGGTTTTTCTGCGCAATTCTGAATGACTAGTCAAGGCAGGATTTGGGGGAGAGTGTGTCATACTTTTGTAGAACTGGGTGCCTTTCAAAATAGCTGCTCAGAGTGGGGTGCTCATTCAGTTCACCACGTGTTACACTGGGCACACTCCAGAAAAGATCAGACACTGCTTTGAATTAACGAGGAGGGCTGGGATCTCTGATATTGTTAATTATGTGTTGCTGGAAGGCACAGTAGTCCATTGTTCTTTCTGAACTAGAGTATTAGAACAAAAAAAAAGCAGCGAAAAGTCACCACTGCGGAAGCTGTCACCCTTGTTCCCTTGTGTGCTCTATCTCTTCCACGGGGAGGTCTCATGGATACCAAAGAGCAAAGCAAATGCCGTTGTCCTGATTATTTTTTTTTCCTTCAAATCCCATCACACATAATAATCCTCTGTGGTTTTGTGCCCCACACGATATTTTGATGCCCTTGATTTAGGTATGGTATTGCTATGTCTTTTGAACCACGCATTTTAGCAGACTTTGTAGTCGGATATAAAAGCCCAGATATGGAATGCATATTACATGGGGCAATATTGTGCTAGAAAACAGGCAAATTTAAATAGTTAATCTCATGTACTCAAAATGCCACCCTTTTTTGCAGGGTACAAAAGGAATTTAATTAGTTAATAAATATAGCCAATGCATGAAAAGTGTAGGGAGTGACTGCATTTAACTATGACTTGCATTGAACTATGAATTACTTGATCTTTGAAAAGCTTTTTTTCTTAAGGTAAAAGGAACAAATAATTTCAGTACCTTATCTCAAATAATATTATTTATAATTATTTTTCACAATAGCAAATGGAATGTAAATAGGTAATGGTGAATTTATAGCTCCTGAAATTACATCTGTTCTCTCTCCTTTTGCTTGCTTTTAGGAAGAAATTGGAGAGCTGCTTCATCAGTGCCAATCCATACTATGGCTGGTCTCATGAAAAGGATGATATTGATGAATTAGTGCAGCTACCCTCCCAGACGTGGAAGAACACCTCATACAAAAAAAATCCATAGGTGACTAATTGGTGTGGTAAGCAGCCTGTGAAATTTGGGAGAAACATTTTTGTATACCTGGAAATCAACCTAGATCTAAATTACCTGCCACTGTCAATATTTTAGTCTTAATTCATGCTTTTCCACCACATTTCAGAACGTGTCCTTTATTTGAACAGCTTTGCTTTCCTGTTTGTTTGTTTGTTTGTTTTTTATGTTTGTCAGTCATTACACAGTGCTATTTAGAATCAATTTAGTACCTTTCCATGTGTTGAGTGGTTGTGGTGAGTGATGATTGCAGGATTAGCCTGCTAGTAATTAAATGTTGCTGCCTCTTAGCTTGAAAATGAAACATCTCTATGGAATTTAAGAGTTTCTTGCTTGATTTAGGTTGGGCATGTCTAAATAGTATGGATAGGTGTATCAAGTCACTGCAGGCACAGTGCAACTTTTAAAAAAAGAAATTAAAAAAGCAAAAAGCAAAAGGAGGAGGAGTAGAGAGAGAGGGAAAAGAGAAAAAGAAACTGGGAGAAGGAAAACAAATTCAACCAATCATTAAAACTTTGAATTGCATGGGAAATTTTCCACAGTTTGCTGAATCTTTGGTGTAATTTCCTAATTTTGGCTTTGTGCAATCCAGATAAAAGGTTTCCTGTCTGGACTCATTTTTACTCACAGATGGGTCTTCAAACTTTGTAGGTGTAAAATAGGATGTGTTGCCTGTTTGTTGAAGCCTAGAGGGGTACCTGTCTCAGTCAAGCAGAGGCTGGGTTCCTTACCATTTGTGGACCCACTGAAGGCTTGATTTTCGTACTGGCTTTACCATTATGAAGAGTTTTACCTTTTCAATTCACTGATTAATGTTTAAAGCAGAATGAAGCCCTTTTTTACTTTTTTCAAAATCTGTTACCAAAAACTACATTATTTCACCATTAAAGATCGTTCTTTGCTTCTTCAAAGACTTACTAGGCTGATCTGTACCATGCTCCTCACAGGACTGCAGCAGTGTGACCTCACATGACACAAATGATGAGCTTCTGTTTGAAATAACAGGGATGATGCCTAATCCTGAACAGACATCAGAAGGATTTTAAATAAACATTGTCATTGAGAGGCCTGTAAGCTACCCTCACTTGGTTCTGTCTGGCCTGTGCTAGGGTGAAGATGAAGGCATTTGAGTCTCTCAACTGAGCAGAGCGTGAGCTTTTTACCTTGAGCTCTTGTTGCATTTAGGGATTCATGCTGAATAACAATAATAAAAGATGAATCCCATCTGGTTTTCTGTTGATTGTGAGTTTAATTTAATGTATGACGACTCAAAGTTTAGTCTGCCAGCCAACGAAGGTATGCAGTTATCAACATTACTGATAGGATAAACCAATTATGTAAGCTTATTTTCGAATCTCCCCAAATCCCATAATACTTAACAAAGTAAAACTCTTGAGCTGAAATGTACCTGTTTACAGAAAGATACAACATCAAACAGAGGTTTCATTCAGAACTTTGGGTAGACTAAGTGGCCTCGTTGCCTGCTTTTTTTTCTCTGTTGCCATTTTTAGGCATGAAATAGATCAAGAAACCGAAAAGAAAGTACGGACAAGAAAAACAGTTGCAAGAAAGAATTTTGAGAGTTTTCAGAAAGACTTCTTTGCTTGCAAGGCTGCGGAGGCCCAAGCCCTGAACAGTACGTTCTGTGTCTTGAGTGTCTAGTTAGTGCTGCATCTTTGAGCTGTGACAGTATTTCCCAAACTCTGTGTCTAACCATTGCCTTGGCAGGACTCCAGATTAATCCTGTGGGGAGAGGAAAGTGCCTGTGGAGCTTGGCAAAAGTTGCTTGTCCTTTCGTCCTGAAGATACGCATTCGTTCCTGGGTAGTGTGGGAGGTGGCTCCTCCTTCCTGCATTTGTAGCCACCATGGAAACTAGATAATTCCAGAATATGGTCTAATAAAGCAATTGCAGACCCAAATGTCATTATAGAGGCCTGAGACTCTCTCTCGACACTAAACTGTACATGCATCTCCTGACAGCTAAATTGTACATGCATATGCAAGCTGTTTCACAACCCTGCTCATGAATGCCCCAAACCAAGTCAGAGATTCCAAGGGATGAACAGGGTGAGAACAAAATGCCAAGGGCCAAGAAAGACAAAAAAGCACAAAGAGATTCAAAATTCAGATCATGAAAAGTGTGAAATGGTATTGTCAATGTCAGGCCATGAGACAAGGGAGGCATTCTGTTGTTGAATGGCAGGTTGCAGGCCCCTGTAAGCGTGCAATACAGAAAGTATTGAAGATGCTATGCAAGGCAGGTGTGTAAAAAGGATGAGCAGAGGAGGACTGTGAGCAAAGAAAAATTGGGAAGAAAGTTCTTGAAAGAGGAAGAGGTCAGAAGAGAGCCTGGTGGCACAAAAGCTGATGAGGAAGAAAAGCGGTGTGACACTAGAAAGAAAACTGAGAGAAAGCACAGCCATTGATTTAATTTGCTGCTTTTCATTAGAAATGTATCCTTTTGCCACTTCTGGATGCCATGCACATGCGTAAGAGCATACAAGCTTTCCAGCTTACCAGGGTGAAACTGCCTTCCAGAGCTCTGGCATCAAAGGCACCTACAAAACCCAATAAAGCAACCTTCAGTATTACATCAATGTCACTGTTCAATAACATCCGGTGCCAGGCAGGGAGATGCCAGCCCAGCTGGGTGAGGACGTGCCAGAGCATTTGGATGGTAATTGGTTGATGAATCGAACTCTTAAGCAAACAGATACCTAGGCAAAGATCAGCGGCCAAATTCCAGGGAGCACTACCCTGCTATCTCCACTGTGTTGCAAAATTCGTGAGTCAGAGGGAGAAGATAGCCCTGGGCAGTACTTGCAGGGAGTACTCTGACCTCCACTTCAGCAGACCTTATGTTTCTGGGCCCTTTTCAAGTGTGCTTCCTGCCCCGACGTCTGTGAGGAGGTGAGCCAAGGTCTGCAGCAGGAGCAAAGGGTTCGTTTGCTAGGAGGAGATGAGTGCTGGGCATCAGGAGACAGCACTCTCCAAGCCCGACCTCCTGTTGCAGAGCTGTGGTCCAGAGTCTGAGCTGCCATTATGAAAACAAACAGGCCAGATCCTCAGCTGGCACAGAGCTGCAGAAACTCAGCATATCAGCTCGAGCTCTGTCTTCTTTATCGCTTGTGGCACTGAAGATTATAATTGAAAAGATGCCCAGGGTGTAACAGATGAAGTAAAGTGTACTGAATTTACCGGCAACCTTAAGTAAAATCCTAAGTAGCTTAATTTATCCTTGGAATCATTTTAGCAGTGAGCTTTTTTTACCTTTCTTGTGGGTGCTGTCATAAATGGCCTGTGGGAACAGTGAAATTGTCTTATCTGGACGTTTTCAAGAATATCACTATTGAGATTCAAATAGATGCAGCTGAAGCAGAGGAACTGACTAGATCATCTCTTGGAGTCTTTTCCAAACTTCTTTTTTCTGTGATTTTAGCAAATCTGTTCATTTGCTGTCCTAAGCTGGCAACATTACCCTGGTTCCAGAGGCTTGTGTCCCAGAAATTCCAACTCCCAAACTCCTCTACTTCCTCCATGGCTACTCTTACAATACAAAATGTGGTATTGTCAGTTTTGCAAAATATTGTGAAATCAAGATCTGAACCGTGGCACCAGTGTGAAGTAAAAAAAGAACTATATAAAGGTTAATAGGTAACCTGCTTATTACAGTGTTTCATGTCCTGCTTAACGTAATTTTCTACTTCAAATTTGGGTGACAGTTGCCCTAAAAATACAAGTGTGCTTACAGCAATACTGAAGCAAACTAGGCTTGAAGAAAGGAACCAGAACAAGGTGCTAGATCTCCTTCTAGGAGTTTCCCAAAAGAGATTTAGCTCACCAGGGTTGGACATCTGCTCCCCGAGCATCCTGCTATCACTTCACATCCAAGTGCTTGACACTCCACCCTGCCTGTATCTCTTGTCTCCTGCCTGTGATTGGGACCAATGTGAAACCTTGGGCTCCATTCCCCTCAATGTAGGATGTGAAAGCACAGGCCGGATGTCCAGCCAAAGTGAGAGGTAGGGCTGGACATCAGCCGGTTCCTGGTGATTTACAGACCAGTAAATTCCTTTAAGCAACGCGTGATAGTAGACCAGCATACCATTTTCCTCTCCATGATTATTTTTTGGACATCTTACTACATCTGAGTATGGGTACATTTGAGCTTTCCCTCCCAGGGGTACCACAGGTACCACAGAAGCAACTTACTTCTGCCTTGCTCTTTACTTCCTAAATCAAGAATTAATAGGAAGAATTTGTTGACACCATTTTAGGTGTGCTGCCAACACATCTGAAATGGCCTGGTTATATTGTCTAAAAACACTGGTGGCTGACAAGTCCTGCAGAGAAATTATGCACATGGGAGGACCGTGAGCGAGGCGAGAGAGACACGCTGCTATTGATAAGCTAAAATCAGTGTTTGTTCCCCAGCACTCCCAGTATCCAAACAGCCAGTTGCGATGTTGTGTGTTCCCGCTGCCTGACCTTCTTCCGAGGCTGCTGTGCATCTATCAGCCTGCGAGCTTCCCACTCCACGGACCAGACACCGAGAAGGGGGAGGGGAAAGGAAGGGCAGAGCAAGGCAGGAGGGCAAGTAAATATCTGTATTACTTTTTTCCCTGATTTTATGCACAGTCCTGGGAAAAGGACCCAGCGGGGGGCAAATGATTTCTGAACACTGCTGTGCTAACATGACAGCTTTATGGGGAGGCACTTCTGGGTCAGGAGCCCAATTCCTCCTACCTTTAGTTCAAGAACTGTTATGCAGGGGAAAGACAGACATTTCCAGGGTAAAATTGTGGTAGAGTGTCAGATAGCACACCTGAAACCTTCCTTTGCCCTACGACTGTGTGGTGTGGTTACAGAGCTTAAAAATATGGACGATTTCATAAAAAACAAGGGCAGAAAAGAAAGGCAGAATGGATCCTGTGCAGGTTGCTGCTCTCTGCAGGCAGTCCCGTCCCAGTCCCACTGACAGCCCCGCAGCCGGGGGAGAATGGGGGCTCCGTACTGCAATGCAAAACCTGAGCTCATGCAGCTGTAACATTTCTCCTCCATCATCTGCACTGTTTTTCCTCCTTCCTTTCCCCTCTTACGCCTGACTGCAGCCACTGCAGCTTGTTTTCTCTCTGCCTCCCATCCTCTGGCCTCTTGTCCCTCATTCCCCAGAGCTCCTCTGGCACGGGCCTTTTGTGGCCTGGGGAGGAGAGAGATGGGAGCAGGGGAGGGCAGATCACCTGAGCGGGACCAGGAACCAGCAGAGTTCAACCTTGAAAACACGAGTTAGTGGGTCAGGATGCTGCCCCGGGGTGGACAGGACTGAGGAAGCTGGTTACAGGTAGAGCCAGTCTGTGCTCATGGCTTTTCCTTGGCTGCTCTGGTAGAGCACTATAGCCCAAGCTGAAGGAAATTCTGCAGCTGATTTCACTAACAGGATAAAATAAACCTCTCTTTTCACAGGCAGAATTCAGCCCTGAAGGTATATGAATAATGTCCCCCTAACTGGCATCTGATACTGCTCCCTGCATTACGCTCCTGTTAGCGAGAGACAAGTGAGGCCCCTCTGACCATCCAGTGGTTCGTGGTGTTCAAGACAAACCCCTGGAGGCATGAGGAAGGACAGGACAGAATGCGATAGAGGTTATAAATCATCGCTGCAATCCCAGACAGAAACCAGGCAGGGGTCCTGAGCCTGCTCATCCAGTCAGACGGGTACACGGCAGACACTTGGCTGCAGCAGGTGACACAACGGCAGCAGGTGACACCACAGCAGCAGGTGACCTCAGCCCACCACACGGGAAGCAGAAAGTCCCCCCTGCACCTCCCGCAGAGCTGGAGGAGACCCACTTCTTCCCTCTGCCCTTACACCCTGCAGCCATGGGTTGCTACGGCCGCCACGATGCCCGGACAGTCACACAGGTTAAATACGCTTTTAGACATGGAAGCTGTTATTTCTCTGAAATGAAACAGCTTCCCAAACTATTAACCTGTGCCCTACTTCAGAAGTAAACCTAATTTGCAGTTTCATAGTTAGCTGGTACTGGTGCTGGTTTGTCCCTGTGTCTACTGTGACTTGGCTGGGTATTTATGCAGCACCATATGTGGCAGAGTCCTATCTATTGTGGCTTGTAAACATTATTCCTCACAACAGAGTGAGGAATTGGGGTGGTTGGAGCTTTTTCTTTCACTGGGGTAGAGAAAAGTTGAAGAACGAATGTTAGAAATGTCCCTGAAAACCCAATTTTTGTATTCAGCAGAGAATAAATAGCTGTCTGCTAAATGAAGTTTGTCAACTGGGGTATTCCTGCACATCTGGTCACCTTCCATGGAGTGCTCAAAGAGAACTACTGTACCAGAGAGGAGAGCACATTTCAAAGGATTCACTGGATTTCTGATGGCAAACCTCACACAAAATGGGCATTGTTTCACAGATACACAGAGCAATCGAGAAAGGGAAGCGGAAACTTCAGCGATGGCCCCCGCAGAAACAACAGTACGTACAGCAAGTTATGCGGTCGATTCAACTGCAGATTACGTTACCTAAGCAGCAGTGCGAGAGAGCAGAGGAAACCCAAACCCTGTGTAACCACTGCTCAGCGTTTCCTATTGCAGCCAGCACAGTTTATCGACCTTTGGTAAGGAACTGCACGTAACTAAAACCTCAAAGATGTGTGGAGCACGAGGGGCTTTTCTTCATCTTATTGTGGGGAGAAAAAGGGACAGGAGTGCAATCTCGGTTCCTCTGGGGCTTCAGCTCTATTCCGATGCTGTCCAAGTGAAGGACACCCATTCCTGTTGGTTATTTCAGTGGTCCCTAGGCATGGAACACATTTAACATCTAGATGTCTGCAGTAACACCTCCCAGCTTGTAGCCCAAGTCCTCCACACACACACCCCTGCACGGGACGTTTCGGTGATCTCACAGCGCATTTGCAGATTGTTCCGCCTGTCCTTTGAGCTGGCTGGAAGATAAACTTTGGTCAGTGTATTATACTATGCCCTTTGTAATGAAATAACATCAGATAATATGTATTTAGTGGGGATTTAAATTCCCGAGCTGATTACAAGGAGCTGTTAAGACTTGTAAGGTTTAGCAGTGCCCTGTGTGCGAGTCTGGAATGATGTGTAGCGTTGCAGCGCTTGTGCTCTTTCTGTGACTGTTGAAAAGGCCAGGGCTTTGCTAGGCATAAACCTGAGAACATCAACAACTAAAGTGCCAGTAATACAATATCATATTCGGTGAGACTTTGTTAAAAGTGGTTGACCAGAAAATTAGGCTCCCGTATGGTGAGTTCTTCCACCTTTAACAGGCTGCTTGCTCAGAGATCCCAGGTGTGTGGCAGTCTCTCCTTGCCTGCTTCCCAGCAGTCAACAGAGCGTAGAAATATTTACTGCGCCCAAAGAATGTTGTGAAATGCGATTAATGCTTGTAAAGAGGTTTTGATAATAGATGCAATGGCAGTGCAAAAAGGGACAGCGACTTATTAACGCACGTGAAGAACACAGGCCTTAGAGGGGCGAAAGATGCCCTGTGCCGCTCCAGAGGCGGCTGCACTGCCGGCCACCCTGCGCTTCCCACGTTCAGCGCGAAGCCTCCATCGCTGCCCGCCACCGGCACGGAGGGGAGAGGCTGAACACGCGAGGGGGAAGGGGTGTCCCTTTCCTCCCCGCCTCCCTGCGGCCCCGGGCCTGGCCGCATTCCCAGGGAGCCCTGTCCCGCATCCTTTCCCCTCCGGGGCTGCCTCCCGCGGCGCTCCCGCGGCGCTCCCGCAGCCCCCGGCCGCAGGCCCTGCTGAGACACCGACAGCCCGACCGGGGCGCGGGTGTCGGACCCCGGGCGGGGCTGCGGCTCGCCTCGTCGCCCGCCCGGCACGGAGCAAAAGGAACCATCGGGAGAGATAACGCCCTGCCCAGGCCGCACTGGGATGCAGGAGGGCTGCTGGCAGAGACGGAGATCGGGATGGAGCCCGGGCACCACCCGACCCTGGCCTGGCCCGGCCCCGCCTCGCCCCGTCCCGCCTCGCCCCGTCCCGCCCCGCCTAGCGCAC
>VWPU01014109.1:0-18152 GCA_013398955.1 Callaeas wilsoni | reverse complement strand
GGCCCCGGCCCCGGCCCCTCGGTCCCGTGCAGCGCCTGAGCCTGTGCGGCTGCCGCTCGCCCAGCCCCTGGGGCTCTGAGCCCGAGCCCCTCGGGCCGTGCCGTCCGTGCCCCCGGGGCTCTGAGCCCGAGCCCCCCGGGCCGTGCCGTCCGTGCCCCCGGGGCCGTGCCGTCCGTGCCCCCGGGGCTCTGAGTCCGTGCCCCCGGGGCTCTGAGCCCGAGCCCCTCGGGCCGTGCCGTCCGTGCCCCCGGGGCTCTGAGTCCGTGCCCCCGGGACCGTGTCACTTGGTGAAGACAAAACCCATTCCTTCCCGTACTGTGTTACAAGGCAGTTTTTACCCACTGCTGGTAGAATTTGTTGCTTCGTCAGCACAGAAGTGATCAGCAGCTCAGGTGTTCGTCAGACAGGGAGTTGAAGGGTCTAACAGGTAACCCATAAAAGCAGCCCAGGGCATACACAGAGCTGAAAAACACACTCGGGACGTGCTGGTACCCGACGTGAAACGAGGGGCTCTGGAAGTTTAGGTAAATTGCAGTTTAGTGCCGAGTTTCCAAGCCTGGGGGCATCGGGGGAATGAGTTCGGTGTGCCCGTGGCTGCCACCGCAGCGGGGTTCGCAGCTGCAGGCAGCTCTGAGAGGGCTGGTGCACGGGCATGTGTGAGAGCTGTGTGACACACCTCTGTGCCTCCTGGAAGAGCAAGGGCGCTAATCAAGAGCTGATTCGCTTTCTGGTTCACTGGAGCAAGTAGGAGTGTTCGGAGTAAGATTCTTACAGGCCAGCACTTTTAATTGAGATACATTTGGCTGTAGTTCATGTTTCCACCTAAGCCCCGTTAAGTGCATTTGGAGTTGGATGCAAAAATTGGTATCTTTTAATTAAAAAAAAAACCAAAACCAAGAACCCTTAACCCACCCGGTTTTCATTGCCTGCTGTCAGCCTCCGAATGACTGCACCCCTCCTGTGGGAGGAGAACAGAGCAGAGCAGGATCCCGTCCTTTGTGTCTTCTTGCTTTCTGTCCCACGTGCCCTTCTCCCACATTTCCTTTCTGTGATTTGTTCCTGCCCAAAGCTTGTTGGCTGGAATTTTTCCCTGCCCTTTTGCTGTTCTGCATTTTTTCCTTACTCATTTTCTTTCTTGTGCTGTGGACCCAGAGTTAGTGGCTATTCCCTGAAAGCTGCGACCCTCTGAACATTTTTTCTGGTAGTTTACAAATATCAAATGTTGAATAAGATGCATCTGATGTAAAGATGAAAGAGGTAAAATGGTACAAAGCATTTATCAAAAATGTTCCATACTGAATATTCAAACTATTACCAAAAACATGAGTCTTTAATTTGCAAGAGGTGGTTACAGTAAAAATTGCATTAACATTAAAACTGTTTGGAAAAAATTCGATATAGCCAAACTACATTTTCATCATAATTCATAACATCACTTTCTCAGTTTATTCATTGTGAAGGCTCTTTTAAACTAGATGATTGAGTGTTGACTCAGCAAAGAACAAAAGTATTTCCCTCCCAGTGAAGCCAGCAGGACTTTCCAACAAGCCAAGATATTCACAAGTGGCTTGTGATTTTGAGGGATTTATTTTTCGGGATTTCATGTGTCTTGAAAGAAATTTTTTTTTGGGAAAGTGCTGCCACATGCTCTTCCAAAACAAAATTTAAAGCCTTTTAAACTCATCAACCAAAACACTCACTGTCAGCCATTTTGACCTGATTTTCTAATTTGGTTTTCCAAAGTCCATCCTTAGTCTGTTGCTGAATCATGGACTAAACCCATTCTCCATGTCCTTTGAAAAGTCTGCAGGGTACATGAGACAAATCGTCCCTTCTCATTTTTAACATCCCAACTGATTTTTACCCGGCAGTGGCCAGAGCTCAGTGCAGGGGGGTGCTGGGACGTTCCAGGGTGGTGGTTCCTAATGCGCTTACAGCTGAAAGCAGCCACAGCTCACCATTTCTGCTGGACTTTAATGCTCCTCTTTGGTGTTCGGGGTGGTTTGGGCACTGCTGGCTGCGTTAAGTGTTGGCCGTGTTTAAACAAAATCTCATGCGGTGTAGTTCCAGCCTTGGAAGGACTAACGCTGCTGGAATTGATCCCTTTTTCCCTGTCTGGGACCTAGAACCATTTTATTTAAAACCTGGTACCTAAACCATGGTTTGTCAGTACAGCTGGGATGCACTTTCTTGTGCCCACGCAGGGCAGAAGCAGCTGTGCTGGAAAACCCAAAGCAGGGTTAATGTTGCAGCAATGAGAAAAGCCTCCCGCACTCTTCCTTATGTCACTCTTAACATGCTTCAGTAATTTATGGCAAGCTCTAGTAGACCTAACAAAAATGGCTTTCCTACCTGAGCTGTGCGGTCGTCAGTCTGGTGCAGGAAATCAGCCCAACTTCCAGATTTTATAGGCTTTTTTTTTTAAATAGCAACTTGCTAATAAAAAAAAGAACCACCAAGTTTTATAGGACATGCAGTTGAGGTTTGGGGTTTTTTTCACTGAAATGCCAAACATGCTTCAAATATTAACTGGGATAGTTGGATGATGAGGCCAACTTCTATTACTGAGTTGTTCTTGTCTGAATTTACTTTTGCAGATGGCTACGGTGGTCATGACCATCTTTCTCCAGATATTTATGAAGAATCTGAAACAGATCCTGGCACAGAAGATATTTCTACTCGAATCTTTGTTGCACTCTTTGACTACGATCCACTGACAATGTCCCCAAACCCTGATGCTGCAGAGGAGGAGCTGCCATTTAAAGAAGGACAGATCATTAAGGTGAGATCTGAAAACAAAGGAAACAAATGACAGTTTTACAAGCAGGGTCCCCTTTGTATCCCGTGAGAAAGCAGCCTGTGTGACCAGACTCCAGGGGGTTTTCCTTCAGAGGTTCAGGCTGCAAGTCTCACTGGACCTGGTAATTAATGTGTAGTGCTAACAGCTGAAAAATTATCACAAAATGGGCAATAATCTCAAAGTTGCTGTAGCTAGTTAGGGCCAGTCTTAATTAAAGATTTAGGTTAAGCCCCGAATTGTGACTCTGAAGCTCCCCTTGTCCATTGCCACAAACCCTGCAGGAAAAACTGCTTCAGGGAGGATCTTTGCTGCAAAGGTACCCCAGAAGTGCTGGTGGTGTACCAAACCAGAGCCGCTGCATTTTCTAAATGCTGAACACTCCTAGCTAATGCACACTTTAGATCAATTCAAGCCCTTAATCGTGTATTTCTGTTCCCTTTTCTGACCGTTTGGTGTGAAACACCCACGGCAGCCTTTCAGCCCAGGAGAGCTGGGCTGTGTCAGGTGCTGGGACAGTTTGGGCTGTCAGTGTTTGCAGCCGCCTCTCCACCCCAGCTCGCCTCACCTGGACAGCTGCAAGGCAAACGCCTTCAGTTTGCTGCTGTGGTTTGAAAAAGGCAGCAGAGATTTCTTCAGTTTGCTGATGTGGTTTGAAAAAGGCAGCAGAGATTTCTTCAGTTTGCCGATGTGGTTTGAAAAAGGCAGCAGAGATTTCTTCAGTTTGCTGCTGTGGTTTGAAAAAGGCAGCAGAAAAAGGCAGAGCGATGTTTGCTCCTGCAGCCTGGAATCTGCTGTGGCGCAGGAAGGGCGCGAGAGGCAGAAGGAGCAGCTGCTGGTAGTCCAGGGGAACTGGGATCCAGGTGTGACCTGGAACAGAGCCTGAAAAAAATGTCAACTCACTTGAACATGACCCATTTCAGAGATTAAATTGTAATTTGAACTAGTAAAATGCTGACTGCCTTCCACGGTGTTGGGTTGGGTCCTAACACAAATGTCTGTGCCTAACTCACAGTCTTTGTGCTGTTAAACACTTTGCTCAGTATTCTGCTCACCTCACATGATACATGGTTTATGCCAAAGAAAAAGAACTTGTGTAAGAGCTTATTTGCCTTTGCAAGAGTGTGCATTTCATTCAGGTATTTTTTTAATATGTTTTTAAATTAAATCAAAAGACAATAGCAGAGCTTAAGTACATACGTCAAGTACAAACCTTTTTATCCATATGAAAGTTGTTTGAATCAAAATAATGACACTTTGGCACAATTTTGCAAATGTTTCATTTTGAATATGGTGCCATAATAATTCCATAAACATCAAGTATACATCTGGCTCAGCACAGGGAGAAACTGATGACTTTTAATGCATTTTTTGTACCTTTCACTGCTAACAAAAAAAAGTCCCAAATTCTGCTTATATATCTAAAGTCACAATTCAAATAAATGTAAAAATTCCAGTTTTATAACCTAAGTCAGAGTTGTCCAAAACTAATATAATTCCACATCTAAACTGCAGTTGTCATCTATGCTTTAGTAACCCTTTATCCTGCACTAAAATTCCTAAATGCAAAAACCTTTCTGACCAGTATTATCATTCTTTGAATATCAGGTTTATGGGGACAAAGATGCCGATGGATTTTACCGTGGAGAAACCTGTACAAGAATTGGCCTTATCCCATGTAATATGGTCTCTGAGATACAAGCAGATGATGAAGAGATGATGGATCAGCTTCTTAAACAAGGTTTCCTTCCTTTGAACACACCAATTGAGAAAATCGGTAAGGGAAAAGACAGACATTTCACTTCAGACTTTTGGGTGCTCTTAACTTGGCTGCATCCACTTTACCTCTTGTTTTTATGCAGATGAATCGAAATTTTGCAGTCATTTTCTCCCCCAGGGGATACATTCTGTGTCAGTGTCTGGACGGCTTTATACAGCTAATGTTTAATCTGGGAGATATCATTTGCTGCAAATGGGGACCTGTAGCTTCACCACTCCACTTGTTACTTTCACTTCTGATTCCAAAAAGAAGTGGGTTTTGTCTCCTGAAAGGTTTCTGGGCACAGACCCGGAGCTGCGGAGCGTGCTGTGCACAGGGAGCTGAGGAGGCCGTGGCTCGGAGCAGAGAGCCACACGCCGTTAATTGTTGTTCATGGGCCGCGCGTGGTCCCGCGTCCTTCGTCTGTGGTGATGGGTCGGTGATGGGTCGGTGAGGCGCGGCTCTCTGCCCCCGTGCTGGAGAAGTGCCCGTGTCCTCACTTCGGCAATAACCTCACTTGCTTCCCTTGCCTCCCCGGCCCCGTGGGCGCAGCAGAGCGGAGCCGGCGCGGCGGCAGGCAGCAGCCCGTGGCCACCAGGAGGATGGTGGCACTCTACGACTACGACCCCAGGGAGAGCTCGCCCAACGTGGATGTGGAGGTGGGGGCCGAGCTGTGCCCGCGGGCCGGGGGCACCGCTGGGGCGCGGGCGGGGAGGGGGCTCGGAACCGCCCGCGTCGGCCCCGGGGCTGGGGGCACGCGGGGCGCCGGGCGTACGGCTCCTGTGCAAGTAGATTTATGGGTCTTGCTCCAGGAAAGTCGGGGAATCGCCTCTGTGGGTTTGGCTTGACACTTCCTGAAGTCAGCTGTGGCTACAGATGGATATTATTGTTCTGCAGTGCGTGTGCAGCTATGAACGTAACAAAAGTCTGTAAGGAAAAGAGCACGGTCAGAAATAGTAGGGAATTTTTATTTCCCAATTTCCTCGGTAGGTTTGCACATAAGAGCATGATAATTTTTGAGAAGTGCCTTAGCTCATGCCAAGCTGATTGTGCCACTGCTTTCAAACCCCTGCGACCTCCAAAAATCCACCTTCCTTCACAACAACCTAAGCCAGAGTGATACGTGGGAGCAGCACTCAGAGTATATTGTATTTTTCTCTTCATCAATGCATCTGAGCTTTTGTGATTTTATGCCTTGACTGTAATTTTTTAAAAAATAACGTAAGGATATCTTAAACAGCTGAGCATTAGCCACACCTTCATTTAAAACCAGCTGAGCATTATCTTCATTATGGGTTTATCTCCCATGTCCCCACTCCGTATTTGTGAGCAGCAGCAACGGAGTCACTTTTTACATGTGTGTGGTGTCACATGGTAAGTTCCTCAGCCCGGATTTCATCCATTTCCATTTCTGTCTGTGGGAAGAATGTCAGGGTACACTCAGAGCTCTGAAAAACACTGCTTACCTATGAGCTTCTTCAGTTACCCTGTAAAATGTTGTTTTGTTTTTTAATTGATGAATTGTAGAACACCTTGGAATTTTTAAAGGAGAAAGTGAATTTTGAAGTATGTGAGACTTGGTGCTTTAAAACATAGCCAGTGTTATTTTCTGCTTCTTACTGAACCAAATCTTTTTCTAAATTACAGTGTTTCAAAGTATTTTGGCCAGCAAATTAAATAAATTGTGCTGATGTATTGCAAAGATTTTGTTTGTTCTCTCTCTCATGACCACAGGAAATTAAAAATAATTTCAAAACCCCACCCTAAGTACATTGAAGCCGCAGACAATTAAAAAGAGCCCAGTGCACTGTCTGCTGATCGGAGTGGAGCTGCCCGTTGTGAAGGTTTTATTGAAGAGGATCCGGGACAGTTCCGCTGCAGGAACGCTGTTGCTCAGGGGTGGGACTGGGCGATGTGGAGGTGCCTCCCCAGCCCGGCGGGGCCGTTCTGCACCCGGCAGTGCTGGCACTCCCAGGGCAGCGCCTGAGCCACGTCCCAGCCCTGAGCTCTTCCCTCCTCCACAGGGGTTGATTTAGGGGCCCTCGGAAGCTGCGTGGTTCAAAGCTTCACAGTTTGTCCAGGTCGTGCGAGGCCCGAATGTCTCGGCTGTTGGTCACAGGGAGCCCTGTGGGTGTCCAGACACAGTGGGAGAGGTGCCAGGTTTAGCAGGCTGAGGAAAACACACCAAGGAAAAAAAAGAGAGGTTTGCCTCTCAGAGATCAGTTTGATTTCACCAGGGTCTTAACATGAAGGAGTGTGTGGAAATCTTAATGGATTTACTATTAATAAAGAAAAGGTTCATCTTTGCCTAACACCTGCCTGTCCCTGCTCCTTGCCTGCAGGCCGAGCTGACGTTCTGCACTGGGGACATCATCACCATCTTTGGTGAGATCGATGAAGATGGATTTTACTATGTAAGTTGGCTCCTGCTTGCTCGCTCCAAACTGCTGCAAGCTTCACCAGCACCAGTTACCAAACAGCTGGGGAGGGGAGGGCACATGGAAGTGTGGGAGCTCTCAGCGTCCCCAGGGACCTTAGATGGGAATTTCCTCTTCCTCGCCAGCTTTGAAATAGGCAAAAATACTTCCCTCCCTCCTTGGGAACCTGCGTGTGACCCAACAAAAGCACTCACTGAACCTTCCGTGTGCTCAGGGTGAACTCAACGGACAGAAGGGGCTGGTTCCTTCCAACTTCCTTGAAGAAGTGCCTGATGATGTTGAAGTCTTTCTCTCCGACGCACCCTCGCGCTACGTCCATGACACGCCCACGCGATCGAAAGCAAAAAGGGTAAGCAACCCACTGAGAAAAACTTAAATTTTCATTTTCCATTTCATTCTGTCTCATTTCTAATTTAGACATTACTTTTAACATTACTTTTAAATTCCTTTGCCCATTTAAAATTATCTTTCAAATATATAAAATAAAACATGAGGAAAAATGACTTTAGCCTTCGCTAGCTCGTTACATTTGTAAATGGAGAAACGAAATTGACTGCTGGATTGCAGTCATTACAGTACCTTCCATTATAATCTGAATTTAAGCGGCGATAGTTATTTCCCAAGGCTTCTAAATTGCTCTTACTAAAAAAGTTCTTGTGCACGAAAGACTGGTACCAGTGTTCCTCTAAATACAAACTGTAACTGCAGCTGATGGACTGACAGTGGTCGTCTTTTAATCCTCACGACTTCCTGTTCCAACTGGCGATAGTTAATTGCTCAGAGACTTCTCTTTTATGAAAGAATTAATCATGTTTAGAGTATCTCATTTTTGGTTTTGTTTCATCACTGCAATACTTTTATATATTATATATTTTATATATATTTTTATTTCTTTGCTCATCTGCTTGGAAACAGAAGAAGAGTGTTCATTTCACACCTTAATAAGGCAATGTAGCCTTCACGTAAGTGAGCAACTGAAGATACCAATAGAGATTTCAATTAAAGCTACCTGGCTATCTAATGCAAGTCTTGAAACTTAATTGTGGGGGAAAAGAAAAGAAATATGTCTCCAAAACCCTTGGCCACAGAAGAACAGGCTGTATGCCTTTACTGTACCTAGTCAAGTCAACTCCTTTCTTAGGAGACAAATCCTTTAAAACAGGAACCCTCCGAAGTCGATTAGATCTCCCTTTGTGAAGGTCAGCGTTTGGAACATATTTCTTCCCGAGCTCAATGTTTATGTTTACATAGAGAGGAGAGTTTGATGTCTAACTACCCTACAAACAAAGCTGCATATTGCATTGTTAGCCAAGCTGGGATGTAAAAATTCCAAGCTCCTGTGTCAAGAGAAAAGCACAACAGCTCCAGCCCTTGCAGAAGCAGCAGTGACGCGCTCGCTGGCACGGACGGTAGTTTACAAGGGGATAGTTGGTTTTGAAACTCACTACACTCAAACACAGCTACTTAAATTGTCTGCCTTAAAATGTGTTTTCCACAATCAATTATACCCCAGTTTGCCTAAGACCAACTATTCAACACTTCTGAAAAAAATCCCTTCCTATGGTACAGTTCACTCGGATTTTTCCTAGCAAGCGTACGTTTGCAATATTAGCAACTGTTTGGTTTACCAATGCAATAAAAGTCTCGACCTGAAACATGCAGCTCACTGAATGAATGCATTAGACTCAATATCTGGTATCTTCAGGTGTACGTTGGGGTGCTTTACCAAGTTGTTTTGGTTTTTGTTTTTGTTTTTTTCATTAGAATTAGACCTTGATTTTAAATCAAAGTAGGCTTGAAGCCCCTTTGCTTAACTCACTGTTGCACAACAAGCCAGTAAATTGCTGATGTTTTAACTCGAACTACAAGCTAGCAGGACTCCCTTCAGCATGGATTCTACTATGAAAATATCATCTTAATTGATAGTAACCATTTTGCCAGCTGGGCACTGTAGTTAGATAGGCTGAGTATACGTAATTTTAGCATTTTCATCCAAGTGCTTTTGATGACTGAAAAAAGAAAAAAATGCTGTTCAAAATATTTAGGAATGCTGTCATCTAACAACCTCATAGCTGCAGCATACACATCAAGCACTCAGGGCCTTTAAGCTTTCTTTGATTGCAATTAAGGTTCATTTTAGCTTTTTCTTTTTCCTTTTTCTTTTTATTTTTAAGCCAGTGTGCCATCTTCTCTAATCTGTACATAAAGTTTGCTAGCCAATTTTAAAGAAAAGGCATTTAAAGGACATTAAAAAGTAAGTGATCATGTAGCATTTTAAGTCATTTCTTCTGAAAAGAGTTTGGCTTCTGTAGATTGCTAATCTGTAGTAATTAACACATTTATTTTTCTTAAATCTATAGCTAAAAGTATCCCTCTCCATTTTAGTACTATCAGAGTACTGAAATGAAAAAACAAAGCCAGTTTTGTGGCTTTTGTGGCCAGAATTCTGGCAAAGCAAGCATATCCAACTTTTCCTTTAAAAAGGTATAACCAAAACTGGGCTTTATTGGTGAGTTTTCTATTTCTGTAAATTTTTTCTCTAAATTGACGTATTTTCCATAAGCCCATGCAGTATTTAAGCCAGAGAGAAGAAAGAAACCAGCCCTTTTGCTTAAGTGGGTAATGGGACAAGTGATGTTGCCAACTTTCTTGCTGATGATGGCTTTGAAGCTTTCAAAGATTGAATAAATGATAACAATGTACCTAATAGGTTCCTCCTGAGAATACAGGTACATCCCGGAGAGCACCATCCCCCACAGTTCATCTCCATTCCGGGTCACCTCCGTCACCTGTGATGGGCTCTGGTAGTCCCGGGAGAGGCAGGGATATGTCCTCGAAAAAGAAAAAGGGGCTGCTTTCCAAAGGCAAGAAACTGCTGAAAAAGCTTGGTGCAGTGAAATGAGTCATGTGCTCCTGGACAACTTGTAAAGCTTCCAGTCTGTGTACTTTTTTTTTTTTTTTTTAAGTCAAAACTAGGGCTTTCATGACTATGCAGTACTTTACCAGACCTTTGTGTTTTTAACTCTGACATCAATAGAATCATGTGAATTGCTTAATCAAAACAGCAAGAAAAAAAAGAAGTGGATTTGTTGTTGCAAAAACTTTTTTTAAAAAGTAAAAAAAAAAAAAAATATGTTGTGGGATTAAGACCAGAAGAACATGGTTTTATTTGAAGTCAACTCAACACCTGCAACTCCATTGGAAAAATCTCAGCCTTTAGTCTCCTTTAACCATGAGTGGGGGGAGAAAACTCTCTTCACTGATCCCTGGTTCAGAGAGATCACCCCACTGTATCTAATCATTAACAAAAATGGTCTTGAAACTCCTAGTTTAATCAGCCTTGATGTTTTGCCTTATTAATGCACAATAATTTGTACTGTCTAATAAATATGCAGCGTATACTTTGTATGTACTGTGTATTCAGCTGTCTCCATCCTCCCTCCACCGCGGTAATTTCAGATCAGCGCTCTGTCACTGGCTCCATTCCATGTCTGATGGACTCCTGGGAGTGTGGAAGTGCTGTGCTAAACGCTTACTTTTTCGTTTTTGCTCCCCCCCAGTAAAACCCAAAACCTTGTGTTGATTTGTCACCGTTTCCACTCCCCTGAAATCAGACCCAGTGTAAGTTACTCAGAACCTCACTCACGTTCAGCCGTCCAGCCTCCAGTTCCGAGGCTCCTGGTTCACTGTTCTAAGCTACTGGGAAAAGCCAACTCCACACCAAACCCCTCTGCTCCCCCAGTTTTTCCTGTGGAGGTACAGGCCTAGGTTAAAAGGCATTTTCATACTGCTGATGTCAGATTCAAGCTAGAGTACGTCTAAAGTGAAAGGACAAACGGTGTTACAGCCACAGCCAGTAACGAGGCTGCACCAGGCTCTAATCAGACCTGAATTGCAATATTGGCATATCACGAAAAACAATCTTACACACTGATGGCAGTCATTGGCTGTTACTATTTTGTAATTCTTGTCCATTTGTAAATTGTTTTTACTGTTTATACATACTTTTCAGACTGCCTTTCTTTTTGTAATTTATGGAAGGTTTATAAATGAATGATCAAAGCTTCCCCATTGTGTCTTCAGATAATGTAAATTACTGTAAAATACTGTGTGCTAGATTATACCATTTAATTAAAGAAAGTAACTGGCCTATGTTTGTGGTAAAGTACTGTGTGGGTGTGTGCATGTGTACAGTCGTTGTGTATTATATTTTATATAAATAAATAATTTGATATTTTGTAGAGTGCAGTATGTTTCATAAATCCACTGTGTCAGCTGCTGGCTTCTTGTGTCAGCCTTGTTTCAGACCTGTCACTGGCTGCTGGAGTTTACTGCAGAGTAAAGGCAGGCTCATCTATCTGCAGGACTGCGGGAGCTTCGCAGGGGTAAAAACGCTGCGAAGGTACTCCAGCCATGGTCCCTTCTGCGCCCAAAGCCCAGTGGTGAAGTACAAAAGCAAATACAGAGAACAGGCTCGGACAAGCAAGGATTGCAGCAACAACTTTATTTAAATCTCACAAAGAAAAGCAACAAGGTTCACAAAAGGGGATTAAGAAAACCAGCACTAATCCAAATTTCTCCACGTGCAGTAGTTTGACTCTGCTACTGCAAAAATCTGAAATCAGCCTCAATCCCCACACCTGCTATTTGTTTCACAAACTGGGCTGCAGAACAGTGACCAATGAAAACCTCAGACACGAACAAACCAGGGCTGCTTCCCCCTGCCTGGAACTACGAAACCAAAAACCCCAAACCTGTCAGTGCCCTGACAGTCCTTGATGGATTTGTATCTCTCCTTTAGGAAGCACGTGGTTAAACAGGACCAGCCCCACAGTTCAGCTCCTCTCAGTGATGAGCGCGCAGCTGTCTAAAGCTCTTTCCTCCACGGTGCAGTGACTATGAAGTTACAGAGCAAAAGCACATAAAGCCCATGGCCAGGACAGTCTGTGGGAGCCTCGCCGCTGCTGCAGCAGCGCCAGCAGGGGTGGCACTGGCACACAGCAATCCCTCCTCGGCTGAGCCAGCCTGACAAAGCCCCCTCGCTCCCCTCTGCCCCCAGGGAGACGCCGGCCAGCACAGTTTGTGGTTGGTCTGCAAATCCCTTACCCTGACAACTGTTAAAGACCCTTCCAGAGGTTCTGCATCACTGTGCAGCCTTAAAACAAAGCCTTGGCCACCTCCCTTTAAGTATGAAACACTTTAGGAGACAAAATTTGGCCCTCATTTCAACAGCCAAGGAAAACAAGGAATCAACAATATTGAAGCATTTTGAAAATTAGAAGGGTAATGTGCTAGCTGGAAGAGTTTGGATTCTAGTCTGCATAACTCTCACATGCAAGAAGTAATTCTGTGTAAGACTCCCCAGAATGTAAATAAGAGCAACCAATAAACTTCTGTGAAGAATCACAGAAGTAAATAAGTATCAAAAATCATAAAAATTTGTAGTTACTCTAGCAAGCAGACACCTGTTCAAAATGCAGATCAGCCATTTCAAGCTTTTCCCTGGTACAATGAAAATAAAATAATTTCCACAACTGCACATATCCTGTGCACATCTCTTACAAAAAAACTAAAACTAAACCCAAAGCCCAGACAATTCTACGTTCCCTAGGAGGAGCTATACTCTTCTGTTTGGCTGGTAACTCAGCTTCAAAGATAGTACAGTCTGTCTGAAAGCATCAAATTTGGCTCCCTGTGGATACTCTGACCAACAAGGAAAGCCAATTTATGAGCGTATTGGCAAGGAGCAGGTACTCTGATAATACCCTGCAGAAAGGGGAAAAAAGAAGAAAAGACAATTATTTTCAAGTAATTTAAATAAGCATGTAGTCACTGTAACGAAGACCCCCAGAACTCCGAAGTCTGCGTACTTGTAAGATTTGTATTCCCTGCTGTTAATGCTGATTTGTGAAAATAACTTTACATACACCCAACACAACAGAAGAACAGATGCAAAAAACCCCCAAACTTCCCAACTCCAGTGCCCTCTTTACACAGGTTCACATTCAGTGCTGGGCCTTGCGGAAGGTGGGACATGGGCTCAGTGGGGCCTGGTATTTCTGGCTGCTAAAGTGACAAAGCTGAAGCACACCTCAGGCACGAGCTGACCCTGTGCTGAGCTGGGTATGCAACAGAGGCCTCAAGGGAAATGCAGCAACACAGTTCCACCTCCACATAAAGGAGTAAATATTTCTGCAGGTAAGAAATTATTTCAATTTTGCTTCTGACACAGAATTTGGGAACAATACTCACAAGAAGTATTTGCTAGTGAGAATAAAGATTGCTGTAATCTTCAGAGAGATCAGGTAATTATAAACCATCCAGTTCTCAAACCACTCTGGGTGCCAAGGCATCCTTGCAGGCTTTTTGGAGCTGCACGGGTGTTTGAAGGACACCTGTTCCACCCTCCTGCACAGACGCACCGTGTCCCTGCCCAGGGAACACTCACCGACCAGTTGTAGTACATGTGGCAGAGTTTGTAGGTCAAGCGCTGCACGTGGTCTGGTTTCAGCTGGCTGGTGTCATAAACCACATTGTAATGAGTAGGTGCCACGCAGCCGTTCTTCACTGTCTGGCTCACAATGAAGAAATCGTACCTGGCAGGGGAAAAGCAAACCCCACGAGTCTGTTACAGGAAGGGCTGGGGACTTTTTAGAAAAATGCAAGTCCCCATGTATTTGTCTTGTTTTCTTCAAGTCACTTTATGCTTATTGAGTAAATCCCAGAAGCATGCCTAGGCTTTGGCCACAAAAGCTTCCTGTGTGTCTGAAAGGCCAGGAGACCTGAGGAACACGAATAATCTATTATATGGAACAGGTCTTGAGACCGTAACAACCTTAACTGTTTGTTCTATCCAGCTTTCCTCCTGGTAACCACCCTGCACATGTCCTTACCTTACACTGCTCATTTTCTCCAGCCCCTGGAGCCACAAAAGTGTGGGAAGTATTTTTACACTTGATCCCACAGTCCATGTAATAGTGGATATATTTCCTTCACAACCAGGCTGCTGGCAAGAGCAGTGTTACTCTGCAGGAACTTACCACTCTGGTCTGGTAACCACCGTATCAACAACGGTCCCGGGGGGTGGGTTTTTGAGTCCTCCACCAATCTCGGCAAAGAACCTGGCACCCACTCGTTTCTTCACCACAATCACAGTGAGCCTTGGGCTAAAAGAAAGGAAAAGGGAAAAAACCAATACTCTCCTGGAGAACTGCACTAAGAGTATTTCAGGAGCAGATTTGCTGGAGTTCCAGGGCATTAATTTCACATAGAAGTCTTTACCGATTCATATTAAATAATAAGACAGTGTTCACAACTTTAGATTTTTACTTGAGGTGCAACTCTCATACTATTTTTCACCAATCCAACTTTCCTTGAACTTTACTGAGAAGTAGAAAATGGACCAAAAAGGGATCTTCTAAATACAGATTCAATTTGTACTCTCTACCCCACTGTTTCCTATAGAAAACACTGTATCTTAATAGTATTTTTGGTAAAGCCATTAACAGAAGCTAAACAGAAGAACTGAGCACTTCAATTGCTCTGCTTGCCTACAGTGTAAGGAAATATTTTTTTTTTCAGAGCAGATTAAGTCACTGCAGTTGGTAAGTTTCAAGGCAGAATGTTGAAAATGTTAAGTCACTGGACAACTTCCTTTAAGAAGTGGAAAGAAAAAAAAATGGCCTTACCAGACATGTAACAGTCAGGCTATGACCAACCAGTTGGAAAAAAGTAAATTATCCATCAAGAATGCCCAAAGAGCCTACTGCATACATGTGTATGGCAGTCATGTGGCGCATGTACTAAGAATTTTCCCATTATATTACAAGTCAGGTATCTGAAATGTAAATAATCATCAGAAAAGCTATTATCTGAGCTCAGGTGAAAATCAGTAAGGATGGAAAGACAACAGAGTCTTCATCCGTAGCCTCCTTTTGTATCCCAGCGTTTACTTCTCTTGCAGTGTACAGAAGAGGGCTGGTAGAAACAGATTTACCTGTAGTCAGTACCAATACTCTTCAAGCAATCCAGAAATTGAGGCACTTCATAATTAACCAAAGTATTGAGTTGTCCATCTCCAACACCATCACGGTACACAAAAATACGAGAGGGCAAACACTTATTCCACTTGGACCAGTTTCTTAGGGCAGCTTAAAGGAAAAAAAAAGTAAAAGCCATTAGTTGTAATGACAATTCATTCCAAAACAAAAATGGATTTTTATTCCTAGAAAAACAGCAGGAAGTTGGAAAACTAAGGTCCTCAATCCCTCAGTAACCTGAAACAGGTAAGCATCATGGTACATAGATATACCTGCAGGAAGAACTCTGGTTTGCCTGAGTTGCACCCACAAAACAGAAAAGACCCAAGGACACTCCTGCTCCAGTGGCCTCTCTCACAGCAGGAGCTGCCCCCCTTGAAATCAGACTCCCTTAAAACATTCTTGGAAGTGGACTGCTAAGTAGTTTTTAATTATTGCAAAGAAACGTGGGGATCAATGAGAGATTTACACAAAATGCTATTAATTTTCAGCAATATTTGTAACGGAATGTTTATCTGTTGTTATCCAAGTGCAGGTTGGTAACACCTCCCCTCAGGGCAGCAGGAGAGGAATGTTTTGAGGAAATGGAATTGTCATTTCTTAGATCTGGCTCCACAAGAGCAGAACTCCTTCCCTTACTCTGCAAGCAGGCTTTGATTCCATCCACAAGTTCTTGCCCACGATTTTGAACAACGCAGCGGGAGAACCACCTGTGAAGAACAAAATGAAATCAAAGCATTTCCCAGGCTTACTGCAATGAAGTTATTTTTAAAATGCCCATGACCAGTTACTCTTCATGGGTGTTGTGGGTCAATGCAGCCAAAGAGGAGTTGGGGTTCTCTGAGAATATTCCCACCGGGGTAACAGTGCCTTAGCACGACTTAAAATTCTTCTCAACCAAAAGAAGCCTTTCGCACATGTCAACTCAAAAGGGGAAAGAACCTGTCACCCTGATGGCCTCTATTCATCCCAGCCCTGTCTCCACCACTTGACCCCTCTCCCAAGCAATGTGGGAAAAGGACACGGCCACTCCTTCAAGGGATGCGGTGGAAAAAATTCACAATATATCTTTTATTTACCATTACAGCAAACCAAATTTGAATTTTCCTGATGGACCACCACATTCAAGCTGCTTTTCGGTCAAAGGAAAGGTTGTTTTTTTACTGTTTTGGGTTTTTTTTCATTTGGCACTCTGATCTTACCGTGTCACTGTTTGATTCAGGCTGGCGACAAACCCCGCAATCGACTGCTTTCCAGAGACGGTGTCATGGTAACAATCAATGCCCACAATCATCACCTGCTTCAGCTGCAAAGCAATCACACGCAGCACGGATCAGGGCACGGAGACGTGCTACAGGGCCACAGATCAGGACAAGCTGTATGACACCAGGACAGCCAAGCAAGCCACGGCACTGAATTCTTGGGCTAAATGTCTCCCTGTGTTTTATTTAAATCCATGCCTCTTCTCACAGACACAAAATAAACTACACAAAGAACACTCAGCTTTCTTTCTTGAGGGAAAAGGCTTCCTTTTTAAATAAAGCCTAATAAAGAGGAGTTACCATTTAGTTACAATTTAGAAGAAAATACTTACAGGGATCTCAACACTCCAGAGTTCTCCACCCATTTTACAGTTCATTTGTAAGGCAATTTTTGTTGCTACTGTCATGATAGTCTGCGGCTTACTCAAAGTGCGAGCCAGCACACACTGGCTGGGGATGGGACAGTCCGTACACAAGTACTTCTTGATGGCATCGTATTTATCCTTTCGGGAGCTAGACAAAATACAAACTACCTTTGAAGAAAAAAGAATCTTTGTAAGAAACTGCATTCTCAGATTTATACAGCACTTAAGAGCTCTTTAGGAAAAGCTTATGCTCAAGAGAAATATTCCAATGTTCACAGTGAAAAAGAACTGCAAAGTTTCAGTGTCTGTACTTCAGGACCAAAGGCTCTTATCCAGAAGGATACCCACGGTCAGTCTTAGGTGTGCACAGGAGGATGAGCAGGTACATACTGGATTCTCAGGAGCCCAGAGTTGTATTTCAGAGAGAAAATCCCACTACGCACCAATTACAAAGATGAACAAGATTTGAAATTATGGATTCAAATACATACTATGTTTGTGTCAGGGGTAATCCTTTGCTGTAAGACCCTTAAATAAGCTTCTGTTCTATCATCTACTTCAATCCTGAAAAGAAAGAGAGAAAATGCTTACAGGAAAAAAAACAACTAACAGCTATTGAAACTTCAGCAAAAGCATAAAAGTTCACTATGCATCAATAGGGTATGAAATGTCACATTTATAGGTATTAGCAAACATACAATATTCACACATTTTGAATATTAAAAGGAATCACCTCCAACTTAGGCTTCCAAACACAATGAAATTAAAAATTAAAGGCAAGTGCAGGTACTCAAGGGAGGGTATTTGCAATGAGAACAGATCAGAACCAGAATACATCCTAAGTCAGCAGAAAATACTCCTTAGAGAAGGGTTTGCTCAATGACTGTCTGTCTAATACTTCTTAGTTTTGGCATGTGAAAAGCAGAAATAAAAGCGTGAGTAAGGAAAGTCAGTCACAAGAGAAAACTGACCAATCCGCATGCTGAAAGCAACTTTGCTTTATTAAAAACCTCAGAGAAGTCGGTTGTGTGACACACTACACCTCTGGTCACGGAACAGCCTAACGTGGCAATGATTCTTCCACCTGCTTCTGAAGACACTCACATGTTGGGCTTGTTCATCCTGATGCCCATGGACGGGGTGACCTTGAAGAGGCTCTGCAGCAGGGTGTTGGCCACGTCGTAGTTGCGGCGGGTGTAGATCAGCAGCCAGCTGTCCACGGGCACCGCGCTGATCAGCGGGACGCCCCTCGTCTCCTTGGTCCAGTCGGCGAACTGAGGGTTGTAATCGAACTGCAGGCGTGGCAGAGGGAGCAGATCAGCACCGGCCGCACAGCCCGTGGCACAGCCCGTGGCACAGCCCCGTGGCACAGCCCATGGCACAACAGCCCGTGGCACAACAGCCCGTGGCACAGCCCCGCGGCACAGCCCCGCGGCACAGCCCCGCGGCACAGCCTGTCCCACAGCCCTGCGGCACAGCCCGTGGCACAGCC
>VWPU01014108.1:0-24632 GCA_013398955.1 Callaeas wilsoni | reverse complement strand
CGCCGGGCCGGGGCGCCACAAAGGGGCCGCGGCCTGCGCGCCATCGCCGCCCCCCCTCAGCCCGGGCTCCCGCCGGGCGCGGGAGCTCCTCCTTCCCCCGCCGAGGTCCGGCCGCCTTCCTGGGAAGGCCGTGTATCTCCGCGAGCCCGCGGATGGGACCGCCCGGGGGACCGCGCTGCGCCGTGTTTGCTGCCCGGCGAGGTCTTGAAAGTCTTTAGTTTTGGCCAGTGCCGCCTTTGCCGGTGCCGGGGGTGATGGTCCGGTGATGAATTGCAGCGAGAAGCCCCCCGGGAGAGGGGAACTGTGCTTTTAGATCCCGGGCTGTAAACCCGTCAGTGCTGGCGCTTCCCGCGGGCTCGTGCTTTCACTTTTGCTTCCAGATATTAATCTGTGAATGCGTACAGGAAGGGCAGATGTGAGAGGGTAGTAATGAAAAATAGATGGAGAAAGGTACTGTTGGGGAAACTATGATTGCCTGGTGTCCAGACCTTTATTGGTTTCTTATTCTAGTAGGGAGGATCTTACGGTTTTATATCCAGCTAGAGCATAGGTCTCTTTCCTTGAATACTCTTCTACTAACGTGCCCAGGAGTCACATCTGAGAGTTTTGAGTGACAGGTTGTGAGGAGTTTGGGTTTGCAGTCAAACTTGTTGAGCAGAGCAGCTCGTATCTAAAATCATACCAGCTTGTGGAAGAAAACAGTTACTGGTTTGCCTTGTTATTCTTACAGCTTGGGCTTTCCTGCTGGAATGCTTTTTAAACTTGTAGAATGTGCTTAATTCCAAATTGCCCCTTTGCTTTGAGAGCCTGTCCAATTTGAGTGTTGCACCAAGGAAATAAATAAATGCAGAGGAGTGGAAGCATTTTCTGCACCGTTCCCCTTTTTTCCCCCCCTACTCTACCGTGTCAGTTGTGTACTCCTGCAGTCCATTGTAATGGAGCTCAAAGCTCCTGATTTCCCAGTCACTCATTAGGCATAAATCCCTTTGGGGTGTGCTTGTTGTTTCAGTTATTATAGTTTGGGGTTTGGTACTGCCTTTCCAGGCCGACTTGGTGGGACTCCATTGACTTAAATACGTGTGGGATCAGGGCTGTCTTCACATGACAATGTCACTGGCAGGGTTTTATGCAAGACAGTAATGTTTTGATAACTTAGGGAACAGGTGGGTACAAGACAAGGTGAGAGCAAAAAAAGACTTGTTACACAAGGAGGGAGTTTGCTGTTAGCAGAATAAATTGCTTTTGTCAACATTTGTGATATTGAGGGTTTTCCTCAGTTATTAAATATTAATGAACTTGAACATTTGAAAACACTTTCTATTTTTATAAGTAAGTCGTGATTTTTTTAAAAAAAATTAATACTAAAAAAAATAGTAGTTTTAAATATCAGACAACTGACTAATATGTGACTTAAGTATAGAGTATGTTGAGAGGCATAGCCTTGTCCTATGAATGAAGAACAAAATGAAGTTTTTTCAAGATCCAGGGCTGAATTAAGAACCTGAGTAAATGTTGTTATGGTGCCTTTTCTTCAAGCTTACAAAAATGGGAACAGTGTCGTTGTGTTAGAAGTGAGCTGTTAAATTCTCATAATTCTTAGCTAAACTGAAGCTTCTGTTGAGGTCTAATGGTCTCAAGTTTTCTCTCTGGAGAGCTCCCTTTGCTCCCTTTAGTGCTGTAACTCCTGTTCTCGGCAGGAGCTGATGTCGCTTGTCATCATCTCCAGTTGAAATATTCAAAGCTTTCTGGCTAGTGAAGGTTTTAACAGAGTTTTGCACTTTACTGTTTCCCCTTGAAGTCCTTGGGTTTTTTGGACTAAGCAAGCATTCTCTGTGTCTTAGGAGGGAGGAAAGGCGGTTGAAATGTGAATCATGCAAACACCATTTTCATGAAGAGAAAGGGTAATTACTGTGGTACTACAGTAGTAATCTTTAACAGTCTCAGCTCTGGAATACATTTTCAAGGCATTGTATCTTTTCTGTTTGCTCCATATCCACAGGCGCTTTTATAAACTGTTTAAATAATACTCTGTAGCTATTGCAGTTTTTAGTATGTTAAAACTTAGTCCTTCAATTAAAAATATTCCCTTCAGGAAGAGGAAGGTTAATCTTGGAGTTTGGATCTCTCATGCAGAGGATGTTCAGTGAGTGTGTGCTGTGCTTTTTTCATAATTTGGGTTTGGTTAATGAAGTTAGAAGCGTGTGAGAACACCCTGAGTGGGTCATGTTTAAACTTCACACTGCACAGTCAGTCTGAGAGTGCTCTCTGGGAAGCTGAAGGTGTTACCACGTTGAGTATGTCAGCACGACCTGTGGGAATTTGGGAGAAGTCTCTCTGATGCTCAGAAAAACTCTCACTCTCCTCGTTAAAGATGTTAAGGACAGGAGAAGACTTGTAAAAAGAGTTGTTGATCAAAGAAACTTTAATTGCACGAAAAGTAGTGGTAACAAAGCTAGGAATAAATGTCAAAGTTCTGGTTAAATCTTAATTCTTGTGGGGGCTAAAGATACTGGAATTTATGCTGTTTCTGTGTTTATATTAATAAATAGAAACATAGCTGTTAGGGGAATTGCAGTCATGGCATCCTTTGTGCTCTGTGCTGTATGTTTTTAAACATTTTGATCGTGTGATTGAATTTCTTTTTTTATAAGTAGACTTCATAATTTGTTAGTGTGCACCTAGGCAGTTAGTCGTGGGGACAGGCAGCAGAGCTTTGCCCTGCAGTGTGTGTGAGATGGCTGTGCAGCCCCCGGTGCACTGATTCGGGTGCTTCAGGCCATGCTCGTGTGCAGTGGAAGGACCAGTCGGTTTGGAGCAGCCTTTCCTGGGCCCTGGGCAAGCACAGAGCCCGTGTTCAGGGTGGCGGTGCAGGGAGAGGCTGGCTGGACCCCTCTCCGTGGATTTCTGCATTTTCCCACCTGTGCTCCTCGGGAATTGTCACTAAAATCTTTGTCCTGTGCAAGCAGGACAGTCGGTGTTGACTTTCTTCTCGCTGCTGTGTGGATGTATCTCAGGAGTCACCAGCATTTTCAGGAGGGGCTCTCTTCAGAAAGTTTGTTGTCATGTAGCCCTGCATTTTTGTCATGGTCCCCTGTCAGCAATCATTGATAATATGTGGATTCCTGGAGATCATTAGGGGATCACTTGTGCCTCCTCAGTTGCTGTAGTGCTGATGTAACACCTGAAAGGTCGCAAAAGGGGTCTGTAAAGTTTCAAGTGCAATTTGGCCAATTGTCTTTTCTTCCAACTGTGTTAATGGTTTTGTTCCTATTCTTTCTGTGAAAGTGAAATGCCTCTCTTGTGTGTTTGTAGATTGATTTGGATACTATTGATGTCAGCAATCTCAACAGACAGTTTCTGTTTCAAAAGAAACATGTTGGAAGATCAAAATCACAGGTGAGGAAAAAGTCAAAGCTCAAGTCTCATTACTCAGTATCATTTTATGGATAGTGTTAGAAACATGCCACAGTTTAGTTTTTGCTGGGAAGAGGTAAGTGTTGGTTGGCTGATCATGGCTGTCCACAGCATTTCATGATTAAAGTACTTAAATCTCTTAAGGTAGTCAACTTACTCGATACACAGCTGGTATCAAGTCTGTCTTTTAGAAGGAAGGAAGAAATAATAAGTGTTTTTTTGTTTTCTTTTTTTGTTTGTTTTGTTTCTAGGTTGCCAAGGAAAGCGTGTTACAGTTTTGTCCAGAAGCTAATATTATAGCTTACCATGATAGCATCATGAAGTATGTTTGGTTTTAAGCTTTAATTACGTGTTTGATTTGCAAGTACTGTGTTATTTAATGCTACAACGGTGTGCTTTAAGCTATTTTGCTAAGCTTCCTCAGTAAGGAGAAATAGCTGTAAATGTGACCTACCACGCACCTGAGTGGGAGTGTGGCTTTTGCATGGGTTTTAAGCTCTGGTAGTAAGCTGTAGTCATTTGTTTGTGTCTGTTTTTCGTTTTACTGGCAACATTTGCCATATGAGTTTCTGCTCTGTAAGGATGCCCTGATGTCTTGAGCAGTAATTAAGTTAAAAGACATGCGAATGTTGAGTCTGTGATTTAAAAAATTAAGTCCTTTGTGTGTGTAGGTAACTGTCATTTATACATGCCCCAAGCTGTTAAAATTTAGTCTTTATGATCTGTAGCCAATGAGTAGAGTACAAGATTGTGTAGGGTTCCATTAGCTGTTCCCCATGTTTTAATTGATATTTGCCCCAATTTCTAAAAAATGGATATTCTGTACCGTGAATGTTCGAACTCTGATGTTGCTATTAGCCAGTGAAACACTGACTCACTGCATCCTTAATCCTGAAACTGTTCAGCCAGTTTCCTCTTTCCTCTCTCTTCTTCTCCACCTTCTTCTTTAAGTCAGAAAAACGCCATGTAAAGATAACTGAAGTGTCAGGATTTCAGGTCCCATGTGTTGGCTCCTCAGGGGATGGCCACACAGTCAAACCAATGGAGCTATCACAGTACAATGAATTATGCACAGTCTGATGAGCTGTGGTAATTACAGTGTGCATGTTTTAGCCACAGCTGATGGTTTTTAAGGTCAGTTACCACAGCTCAGCCAATTTACTCATTAGGTCAGAGTAGTTTAATCACTTTCCCTTGTCTGCCCATTCCATTGGTCAAATTAGTACTAATTGCAGTAGCTTCCTTCCAGCAGCATAAAATTCATGCTTTCACCCAGCTTTCAAGTGGGCAGAAGACAAATGGGGCAGTTAAAGGGTAGCTAAATTTGTAATACGTGTAATTTATCACAGGGACATCGGTTGCATGTGTAGACTTTCTGTTGTGCAGTAATAACCAACAACTTTGATGTGCCATTTGAAATGTTGTTTTTGTTTTCTGTAGCCCTGACTATAACGTAGAGTTCTTCCGCCAGTTTACGTTGGTTATGAATGCTCTGGATAACAGAGGTGAAGTTTTCACTATGATTTTATATTGCAGATGTTGCTTGTTCCTTGCTGCAGTGTCATTTGAATAACAAGGATCCTCTAAACCCATCTGCAGCTGGACTAAGCCTCGTGTGCTTGGCCAGAAACTTGAAGGGGTGGTTAGTGCTTCTGCAGGTGTTCTGAAAGTAAATGTTGACTGCTAATTGCTGCTTCGTGGGAGCTGATGGGTACTGTGGGTACAGTGTAGCTTTAGGCAGCCGAGTTTGCTGTGTTTATTAATGTCAGTATATCCTGTGAGAGTGGGCAACTGGGCTTTGTGAAAATGGTGTCCTGCTTTATAGTGAAACAAGGTGTATTAAAGATAAGTGCATAGGATGCTAGTTTGAATTTGGAGAAGTAAAACTTTTTTTTTCCTCAACTATTGAAATTTTTTCTTTAAAACCCTCTTGATTTGCAGCTGCCCGTAACCATGTGAACAGGATGTGTCTGGCTGCTGATATTCCTCTTATAGAGAGTGGAACTGCAGGCTACCTTGGACAAGTAACCGTTATCAAAAAGGTTAGGTGGGGTGGCACTCTTGCCATTGGCTATTTTAGACAACAGGCAGTGGGCGTTTGGAGGTAGAATTACAGTTCATCTCCTAATAGCCTAAACTCTCAGTAGCCTCCTCGGAGTGACAAGTAAATGCTTCATTTTTCGCCAGGGAGTGACAGAATGTTATGAATGTCAGCCTAAACCAACTCAGAAAACTTTCCCAGGCTGCACAATCCGAAATACACCCTCGGAGCCTATCCACTGCATTGTGTGGGCCAAGTATTTGTTCAAGTAAGTTTGTTTTTTTTTTTTTTTTTTTAAAAAGTAGGTACTATGGTTCATTCTTATGGTTTTTAAACCTACAGAGAGAGAAATAAAATTAACACTTCTAAAAAAAATTTCTTGTAATGGATTTTAAATTCAGTTTAAATTGATGTAGGTGGATTATGGTGAAAACCTCCAGTTCCTTGACCTGGGTTCTGGGGTGGATGGAAGATGGAAGGCTGATTTGTATTTAGGCCGTGCTCTAATAGCACAAAAATTCTGGCAGAGTAGTTTGGCACAGCAGTGTAGGTTGAGGTTGCTTTATTCTTCATCTTTGAATGAAGTAAGCACATTTTTCAGTTTAATGCATGTTTTAACAAGTGTAAAGTTTGTTGGAATCTTGGATATCCCACAGGTCCTAAAAATGCATTTAGTACTGCAGTGTAAATATTAGGCTGAATCTTGGGTGAACTACTGAGGGAGTCACACAGAAAATTGTTTTGCTAAATTCATTTTTGTACTGGGCATTTTGTGTTGTCAGTATTAAGTCAACATGTGATGAATCTCAGCAGTTTAAAAACCAATGTATGAGGTGGAAATCTGTCTGATAGCAAGAATCCTAAAATGAATATATATCCATTAACAAATATTTGAGTCTTTAACCACATATGCTGAAATTCTAGTCTTGTTGTTGTTCTTAATTGTTATATAGCCAGTTGTTTGGAGAAGAAGATGCTGATCAAGAAGTCTCACCTGACAGAGCTGATCCTGAAGCTGCCTGTGAGTGTGATACAAGCTGGTGGTTTACCCTGTTACTGAACTGTTCTGTTTCAGAGATTGACTCCTTTCTGTACATTTTGTAAGGTTAGAGAGTTCAGCTCCATTTTCTTTAAAGATTCTGTTTCTGGCCTCTGGGAGGCTTGTATTTTGAACAGAGCACTGAGTGATATTTGTAGTCACTCTGCGTTTTCCACTCCTAGCTGAGGGTTTGCAAGGAACTTCAGGAATTGTGTTTGAACTCTTCTAGCCTGCAACACTTCAGCGTTAATCTACGTGGGAAATATGCCCATTTTGAGTGATTTTTATAGCTATTCAGTATTTTTCTGTAAGGACGGTAATCATAGTTACTATGAGGTGAATAAGCATCATTGTTGGTTGCTTCTTTTGGATCCTTTGATAGATGAATGGACTTGGGAGGGGGAGCTTAGAGGATCCTCCGACTCTTCAGATTCTTTGAACATCAGATAGTGATCACTGGACAGGTTGTTCCTACAGGAAGTGCAGAGTGAAATAGGTGAGTCTTAAAAAGAGCGGCAATATAAGGTCACTTAGAACATTGGCTGCTGAAGTGCTTGGCAGGTGGCAGATGCAGTGCCACTCACTTAGGTAAAGACACCAGGGCAGTTACAGGAGGTGTGAGCTGTAGCCTGGTGTCTGCAGGGACAGACTGCCCACAGTCAGGCTGCTGTGCTCACACAGGCTGGCAGTGTCCAGGGTCTGACCCCAGCTGGCAGCCTGGGGCCTCGCCCAGAGCAGGGAGAGCCACGCAAAAAGTGAACCTCACAGGCTGGGATAAGAACAGCTGATCATGGAAACAAGTATGTAATACTAGTACTGTTGATAATAATTGGAATAACGAGAGGAGAAATAAACTCAAGACGTGGCATCCCGCTGGCCAGTGGATGCTCAGCCAGCCCCCAGGTGGAGATCAGCCCCTCCCACACAGCTCCCCCAGCTGATGTGCTGAGCAGGACGTTCCGAGGTCTGGAGTATCCCTGTGGCCAGCTCAGGTCAGCTGTCCTGGCCCTGCTCCCTCCCAGCTCCCTGTGCTCCTGCTCGCTGGCAGAGCACAGGAGACTGAAGAGTCCTTGGCTTGGAGTAACCTCTTGGCAACAGCTAACAGCAGCGTGGTACCAACATTGTTCTCTTACAGAATCCAAAACAGTACCAGACCACCTACTAAAAAGAAAATTAACTCTCTCCCAGCCCAAAGCAGGACATCCAGGGAAGAGTCAATGCAGCCTTTATAAAGGGAAGTCGTGCCCTGCACGGCTCTGAGAGTCCTTGGAAGGAATCAGCAAAGCTGTGCAGAGTGAATCTGGTTTAGGCTGTTCTGAATGTGCAGGGGGCAGATTCAAAAACTATTGAAGGGAACCTGAGGGAGATAAGCAGCCAAGGGGACAAAAAAGGCTGAAAATCCTGAAGTGGATAAACTTCTTGAATGATAGCGATAAATGGTGATGAGAGGAGTCTCAGATGGGAGATGTGTGGTGTTCAGCACAGATGATAAAGCAAAGCCACTCAGAATGAAAAAGACGAGGACTAACTGCAAAAAGTAGCAGAAAGCTTCACAATACAGAACGACTGGGCAATGATACATGAGGCAAATAAATATGAAATAATGCAAATGGTGCACTGGTGAAAGGGGGGAAACATTCACAAATTTACACACAAAGTGATGGTCTCAGATGATTTTTCTCATTCGGTCAAGATATTAATAGATAGTTTTATGAAAACATCAGTTATTAGAAATCAGGATAGCAATTGTTGGATGTGACTGGGAAAGAAATAAAATTATTAGCATCTTTATAGAGAATTTTTTTTTTAATAGAAAGAACCAGAGGTAGGAAACGGATTTTTTTTTATTCGATTGCTTTGAAATCCCAACCAAACTAAGACTCTTCAGGCAGAAAAAGAGACTACTAAAAGGGGGTGGTAAGACATTTCTGAAGTCTCAACATTATGTGGAGAAAATTAATGAGAAAGAATTGTTCCTTGTTTCTGCCAATAAAGGAGTTGGGTGACATCAAGTTAAATCAGTGAGTTGCAGTTGCAGAGGCAAAGAGGAACAGGCACCTTGTGCCTAATTCAGCTTTTGTTAGGTGCAATAAAGCCATTTTATGATCCCTGCATAATTTTGGTAATTGACTCCGGGGGTAATATTTGAGTGGGATTTTTTTTTAAAATATAAAATACTGGTTATCACTTTATTAACAGGGGAGCCAGCAGAAGCAGAAGCCAGAGCACTAGCATCCAATGAAGATGGTGAGATTAAACGTGTTTCAACTAAGGAGTGGGCTAAATCAACTGGCTATGATCCAGTTAAACTTTTTACTAAGGTATCTTCTTTAACCCAAATAAATGTCTTTATTTGAAATGTATGAGGTGCTGTAAAGTTAAATCAAACCCCAGCTTGGGCGTTTAATGCTAGCCATCAATTATGTGATCACGTTACAATATCCACCAGTTTTGTTGCTGTGTTGGTCTCTTGCAACATTTGTTGTTTTACAGGATTCCATCTACATCTGCACAGGTGGCTGCAGCAGCTTGGCCACTCTGTGCAGACAAAACTCCACTGCAGTTACTTTTAATGGGAAAGGGTCTGTTTGACCTCTGGAGTTTCACTGGGCATAATCAGAACCAATCTGAGGACCTGAAAGCTATCGGTCATCTGTGCATAATCAGGCTCTGGCATAAGGAAAAACAAACTGATTTGGGAGTTTTTGTTCTAAATAGTTACTGAAAGTGGATAAATAGAGGAAATGAGATTGAATGTAACATTCATAGGTAGTAGTGACTTTCCTTTGGAAATTCATTGGCGTGTTCATTCACTTGTCTCAGAGAGGGCACACAAAGAGCTGTAGGGATGGCTTCAGTAGGTAGGTGAAACCACTGTTTGAACTACTGTTTCTTGATTTTTCACTTTGCTCCTCCCCAGATTAATCACAGCTGTGTCTGCTCTATGCAACAAGTGTTAGAGAGTGGGGAATAAGTTTTTAGAATCTGTTATTATGTAGTTGAAAATACTGTCAAGGAGAAAATCAAAACCTCATCAATGTAATGCTGATTTTTCAGTGTATATTTTTTTTCCCTTCCATTTAATTTTTTTTTTCATGTTTCCTAGCTTTTCAAGGATGACATTAGATATCTGCTGACAATGGATAAGCTGTGGAGGAAAAGAAAGCCTCCAGTGCCGCTGGACTGGGCTGAGGTACAAAAGCAAGGTAGCTGTCCCTCCTCCTCCTGTACATTTGTAAATCCTACCTGCTGTTTATTAATGCACCTCTGTGATGTGTACATTTTTTTACTGCCACAGTTGAGTTCTGATAATGAACATATTAATTCTTTACAGTTCCTGAAGATTTCAAATTTTTCTCTGTATAGACAACATTTTTTCTAAGACTGTTTGGCAGTGTTGGCTGTAGAAAAATACACATTTAACAAAATGATGTCTGCTTATTCTAGGACACCTTACCATAAGCACTTACCTCATAAGATTTATCTCTGAAAGCTGTTTGGTTGAAAATTTACATTTGCTGTAATTTGTGCATGTCTGAGTGACTGATATCGTAGCTATAGTTGCAGTTTTAAATCCAGATGTGTTGTAAAATGTTGGGGCTACTGTAGGTTAAGGATATTGCTCTTCAATTTAGAAAATACTTAATTTAGCTGAAATTGGAAAGTTATTTGAGAGAACTTCTGTGGAACTTACAAATATTCCTGATCCTATTTTTTTTTTCTTTTTTTCCCAAAGAGCAAAACATATCTGACCAGCAGAATGAGAGCTCTGCAGTGTTGAAGGATCAGCAGGTTCTCAATGTCAGGAGCTATGCAGACCTGTTTTCAAAGAGCGTTAAAACCCTGAGTCTTCACCTGGCTGAGAAGGCTGATGGAGAAGCACTTATATGGGATAAGGTGAGTTTGCCATATATAAACTCTGCATGTGAATACAAATATTAGCTGGGTTCATTCAGTTTCATTCCAAAATAATACTACTTAGAGCAAAAATATCTGGCAACCTGTGGAAACACTTTCCATGTGTAAACAAATATATTCTTTAAACACTGTATCGTGTAACTCACTGAGGGTAAGGATTAACTGCTGTGGTGTGAAATAACTTAATTCACCAAATTGCTCAACTTATAAAAGCACAAATTCACAAGTATTTGCCGTATTTTGATTTTTGAAAATATTTTAATAATTTAACTTCGTTTTTTCCTTATCTCTCTCCAAAACATGCTCTTAGCCAGTGGTCAGTAGGTGGAGTTTTACTGAGGTTACAAGCAATCGGCTGGTGATGGGTGTGCAATACAAGTTCTGTTGAAGAAAACAAGAATTTTCTCTTTTATCACCACAGACAGTATCACTTCCAGTCAGTTATCATTTGGCATAAGAAAAAAATAGTCTGTCAGTACAGGAGGGGCAAAATAGTAAAATATTACTGTGACAGTAGTAAAAATACCTCTCTCTGAAACACCTAGTGTTTGAAACTGCTGATTCAGTGTTGAAATTCAATGTTGAGAATGTTTGAAACATTGCAAGACAGGATTTAAACATTTTTATAACATACAAGGCATTTTATTAGCACTAATATACTAATTTGCTGCTAAAATACATATGTTTAGAAATTGTAGTTAGTATTTAAAGCATTACTGCTCTGAGTACACCATCTGAAAGAGGAAGTATATTGACTTTTAAATGAAATATTGTACAGACTTTTTTTTTTAAAAATTCTGGTTTTTAAGGTTTTAGGAACCATGTGTTGCAAACTCTTTCCAATGAGTAATCTGATTTTTAAATGCTTTTTGTATTAACTCCTTGTTAGGATGACCCTTCTGCCATGGATTTTGTCACTTCTGCTGCAAACCTCAGGATGCATGTTTTTGGAATGAATATGAAGAGCAGATTTGATATCAAGTGTAAGTATAAAATGTAATGGTGTTTTATTTAAATTATAATCTTGTTTCCATTTGCTGTTAAAAATCTGCATACTCTTGTTTATTTTGCAGCAATGGCAGGAAATATTATCCCAGCGATAGCTACTACCAATGCAGTGATAGCTGGGCTGATAGTGCTGGAGGGTTTGAAGATTTTGTCGGGGAAAATAGATCAGTGTAGAACGGTAAGTGGGAATAAAATGCTTTTGCTTTCTTGCTATTTATTACTTGTTTCAGAGTTACATTTTAACATTCTTTGACTACTGTGTAGTTTTGCTGTCGCTTCAGTAGATTCTGAGTATGCCGGGAACTTTCAGTCACAATGAAAAGAGAAGTGCAGGTCTTAAGGATCATTAAATTCCTATGACTTAATAAAAATGTGCTGCTGGATCGGAGAGAGAAGCAGGCTGCCACCACTTGCAGTGGGGTTGTTTGGTGTTAGAGCTGTTGGGCAGTCACTGGAGAGGCAGCACAGGGTGCACTGCTGGTGTGAGACTCCTCAGCAGGCACAGCAGAGGGGATTAGGGAACAGCACAGCCTGTGAGACCAGGACAAGAAATCTGCAGGAAAACAGGCTTTAGGCGTGCTGGTACTTAGAGAATAACTTGGTTTCTTGTCTGTCCTCAAGATTTTTCTGAACAAGCAGCCAAATCCCAGGAAGAAGCTGTTGGTTCCTTGTGCTTTGGATCCACCAAATCCCAATTGTTATGTATGTGCAAGTAAGCCAGAAGTGACTGTGAAACTTAACACACACAAAGTTACTGTGTTGACACTCCAGGATAAGGTAAATCTTGAGCTACAGTTACAGCTTTCATTTCTAATCTAATACTGTAAATTATTAAAATAAGGTATTTGCTCAGTATATTTTAACTGAGCATCTCCTGTTGGTATTTACTCTACATTTCCCTCAGGTACAAGAAGAGCTGATTACCAATATGCTTCTTGCCCAAGTGTGTTGTATGTCTTGTGAAGGAAAGTTTACATTTTGTAAATTTTGGTGGTTTTAAAGCCTATTCATATCTGAGAGCAAAAAATGAAATTTGCATTTCAGTTGAAAGTTCAGGAGCTACGTTACAGTTGTAGTCACAATTGATTTGTAATTCTGTCATTTTATGAAGTATTCTAAAAAACTTTCTGGCATATGTGAACCTGTAAGTATCAGGCCTCAAAAATATAATCATTTTGTTCATGGAAGTGAACAAAAAAGTGTAGGCTTTCAGTAGATGCCTGAAAATGAGCCAGAATAATAAAATCAACGTAATTCAAGGTTCTTTTTCTAGTAAATCTTTTTAAGTCAGAGATTGATTGAATATATTTTAATATACTTGTATTTTCAGATACTGAAAGAAAAATTTGCTATGGTAGCACCGGATGTACAAATAGATGATGGAAAGGGAACTATCCTGATCTCTTCAGAAGAAGGTGAAACAGAAGGTGTGTATGCCTCCTGAGGTTCTGAGGATAAGAGCACACAAAACCTTGGAAGAGACCATACACAAGAGGTGGATAGCAGGGGTTGCAGTGTTCACCCTGTGGACAAGTATTTGAGGAGAACTGGATCTGCAGGTGTTTTAAAGGCTTGGGGAGAGCCAGTGGAATCGTGTGCAAGCCGCAAGTGCAGCTCAGCTTTCCTGCACAAAGCACTTCTCAGCTGGCTGTCAGGGTTCCTTTCTGGAACAGGTATCTGCCTGCAAGCCCCCTGCACTTTCTGGCTCATAGATGGTGCGCTGTTCATGATGCCAGAAACCATCTCCAGAATGTTCCCAAATGCAGTAATTGTGAAGGGCTTGAACGTGATGGCACGAGGAGTAAATAAATCAAACATAAGTAGCTTTAACTCTTAATAGGCTTGAATGTCAGCTTTTAATTTAAATATAGCTAATACATGTTAATCTTATGTTCCTACAGAAAAGTTCTGGAGTAGTCCATATTTATTCAGATTAAAGATCTTTCTATAAATAGCTCTATACACTGCTGGTTTTTTACTGTTTTTGTAGCAAATAACCACAGGAAATTATCAGACTTTGGAATTCGAAATGGCACTCGACTACAAGCAGATGATTTCCTCCAGGACTATACTCTGTTAATCAATGTGCTTCATAGGTAAGGATTTTGAAATAAGGTTTTCTTGTGTTTATACATTGAACAGTTCCACAGGGAATTTTTCATTCGCAATTTAAATACATGAACAAAGTTCAAAGATCAAGCTGCTGAAAGGAAATACAGAGGCAAAAGAGGAATGGTTATTTTTTAAGGGTTTTTGTTGGGTTTTGTCTTGTGTCTTTTTTGTTGTAGTCTTGTTGTGGTTTTATGTTTTACAACAAGAACTGAAAGAGGTTGGTTTCAGTAATTTGTTGTTACAAGACATAAGAATACATTGCAAAAACAAATCAACTTTTGGGGCAACCAATAAGCAAGAAACTGCCATTTAAAAAAACCCCTAAAATTCAGAAAGGCAGAAAAACCCCAGCCTGCTGGGATAATAAATCCTCTGCTTGACCACCTGTGTTCAGAAGTCTCTCTGAAATTGCTGGGGTGTGTATTTAACCCTGGGTAGGTAATAGATGTATTTTACACAGAAACTGAGCACACTGCATGTTCAGTGGGAGTAGGGCTGTGATGCTAAGGCAGAAAGGTAAGTTCAGGTAATGGGTTTTCTGATTCCTGAGCATTTGCAGTTCGTAGCACTGGGTGGAATAGTGTTTAGGAATAGACAGCATAAATTATAAAGAGGAAGATTTTCCTCTTTTTCACTATGTTTTCTTATTTTGTCATAGTTGCAGAGTAATCTAATACTTGAATGATTTTTTTTGTGTGTAAAAGACAGGATTTTATTTTCTGGCTGTTTAAAGTGTGTTTATTTTTCTGCAGTGAAGACCTAGAAAAAGATGTAGAATTTGAAGTTGTTGGTGATACCCCTGAAAGAATTGGCCCTAAACCATCAGAACCAGCATCCAGGAACATTAGCAATGGTAGTGATGATGGAGCACAACCCTCAACATCAACAGGTAATCAACAGTCATCAATATTAAACAAAATGGTCTTTCACTAGTGCAGCCTGATTAAAGTTGTCTTCAGTTTTATGATTTAGCTTCACCAATACAAAATAAAAGGCATTTAAGTTGCCTCTGTGTGTAACTAATACTAAATAGAAAAATGCACATTTACAGTTGTTACAAAAAGCACAAAAGGCACAAAAGTTTATAGTACATACACCTTGAAATTGTTCTATTTACCTGATGTTCCTTTGCCTGTAAGATGCGTGCACAGATCTGGGACACAAAGTACATAGTCCCTTGCCTCCTTATTGAGGGAAAACTAGATTTTAAGAGTATTTCTAAAATTCACTTCAAATTATATTTTTTAAATTGCATTATTTAACATAATTAATAAGGTTTTACAGTGAATTTTTTATTTAAAACCAAACAAAATCCACTAAATGTCTTGAAAGTTCACACTTGGTTCTCTCTTCTCTTCTTCATACTATCTGTTGTTATCCTTTAGCTTTGTAAGTCTGCTCACCCTTCCGCCTCTCCCTCTCTTTGAGGGTTCTCTCTCCTGGAATGTGGCCTCTCCTGGGAGTTGTGCAGAGTGCAGCAGGGGAAGGAGAGGCTGCTCTACAGCTTGGTGTGTGCAAAACTTTTCCCAACAACTGCTGCAGACAGCAGCAATTCTTCAGCTTTGTACATGCAAAAAATGTCCTGCTGACTAATGCATTTCCCGTATTTTTGGCTTATTGCAGTCTTTTCCACACCTGTGGTGAAGAAGGAATACCAGTGTGAAAACCGTATTTTATAGTAATTTCAGGGACATTGCAGTTGCATGGCAAAGGATGTGGATAAAGAATGCTCCAATTTTTAATGGATGAAAATAGGTTTGAGAGCAGACTGCCTCTGCAGTATCCGTTTGAATCCCAAACACCTCTTTTGCAGCTCCAGACCAGGACGACGTGGTGATCGTTGACTCTGAGGACGAAGGTACCTCCAGCAACGCCGACGATGCGGAGAACAAGAGCCGCAAGAGGAAACCGGAGAAGGGCTGTGAGTGCGTGGGGGCCAAGAGAGCGCGCGCCGAGCAGGAGCAAGACGACCTCATGATCGTGGAGTCGGAGGATGAGGGCGCTTCCAGCACCGTCGGGGAGGAGGAGAGCAGGAGCCACAAGAGGAAACTCGAGGAGAAGGGCTGCGAGTGCGTCGGGGCGAAGAGCGCGTGCTGAGCGAAGAGCAAGAGGAAGAGCATTTGGGGGAGCCTCCAGAGCCCCCTCGACACAGTGATTCACATAACGTCATACTGTAACAGCAAATCCTGGTGGGATGTGAAAAATGTCCAGAACTAGACTAACTCTAAGGCCTTGGTTCAAAGTGGATACCAAATCGCTGGCTTAAATAATTCGTGTCTGTTTCTCTTGATGATAAAGCTCTCGTATCAATAGACTCTTTCAGAAGTTTTTTCCGTATTCCATATATTAAATGTAGTAGAAACATAGTCTATGGATACCTACAGATAAGTATTTACCTAAACAGTCATGAAAACAGCATGGTATTTTTGTGTAAATGCCTTTTAGGTATCATCCAGCAGGACAAAAAAAAACCCCTTTTGTTTAGTGAAAGGGCCATCATCAGATGCCCAGATTTTAAGCAACTGCATTTTTTATTTTTCAATGATTACCTTTGAAGTTTCCCAGCAGTGGCCTGCCTGCACATTTGCTTATCCCTTTCTGAGGCCATGTTGCAAGTGTGACTGCTTCACCTCCAGCATTCACAGAATCACAGATGCTTGAAGAATAACATCTTTAGCCTAGTCCTAAACATTTTTCACACCCTGAACAAGTAAAGAAGAAAATCCAACAAAGCAAATTAGTGCCATGTTTTAACAGTGTTCTTAAACATCAGCTGGCACTATGTACATTACTGTAAAACTGTTAATTTACTCCAGTTTTTCAGCTCGTACTGCCTGGTATGTCAATGTAAGAAGCAAATTTTTGTGTATTGTTACAGTTTCAGGTTATTTATATTTGATGTTTTGTAAACTCAGATACTACTACTATACTGTACATCTGATGGACCAAATAAATAACATCTGAAATACTTGCTATATTTGCTTGCACAGTCCAAGATTATGCTGACTTATGGGATTTTACAATGTATAGCCTTCAAAAATTACTGTATTATTTCCATTTTTCTAAACATAACCTAGTAGTACAGAACTTAAGCTTCACTTGTTTGAGGTGAAAGGGGAATTTTTTTAATAAAACTTTTGTGAATGTTTTTTTTCTTGGACAATCAATTCTTGGGCTCTTCAGCTGCAGCAGTTGCACCACCACACACAGGCTTTCACCACCTCTTGCCTTCAGATGGAAGAAAGCTCTGATTTTTACACGTTACACTTCGTGTGTAGGACAAAATGTAATGTTAGAATCAGTGGAATCCTACTGCGTTTGCATAGGATAATGCAGAAATAATCAGACATCATAACCAGAACTCCTGCATTGGTGTTGGTAACTCTCAAAACTGTCACTGTTGGTTCTCTGGGTGCATTAATTGGCCGTTTCTGTCACTGTACCAAAACAATCTCCCACTTGTGTGCCAGGGAGCCAGAACTGTTCCATTCATAGGTGAGTGTGCAGTGAGCCTTCCAGGGCACAGCAGAGTTTATTCTGCTACAGTTTGCAGACTGAGTGAAGCGTAAAGCAAATGTGAATTTTGTAGAAGGAGAACGTTAAGGAAACAAAGGCCAGCTCATCCTTGTGTTGAAATTGCCAAGGCTGTGCAAAACAGCTTCTACGAGGCAATTAATGTTTTATTTCTTCTTTTAGGCAGTAACAGTCTAATGCAGAGGCTTGTTTGGAGGCGTAACAGGTCACAGTGAAATCCTTTTGAGTTTGCTGCTTGGCTGGCAGGAGTGAAGACTGAGGTAAAGATATAAATAAGAGGTGTTGCAGAAAGGATTTCAGTGCTGCAGTGGAAAACTTCTTGCCATAGATAGCTGAAGCACTAGAATTTAATGTCTAATGACATCTTCCAAAAATTAAGGTTGACTTAATTTTAGTTTAAAGATTTAAAGTTTTAGATTTTAGTTTAAAGCTTTATTAAAAATAAAATTACTGGTTTATTTCACTTTCTAACTTTTTTTTCCAACACCAGTAGAGGGTATAATCCTGGCAACTTACTGCTTTAGTTTTACTGAAGGTGAGAGTGTTCATGAGTTGGAATCCGAGTGCTGTAGGAGCCGGATCGAAATGTCACCGACAGACTCAGAGGTGAAAAAACCAGGGGGGTTCTTTTCTGTCTCCCTGGCTTCTCCTTAAGTTATTACTTGTTTTTTATTCTTAACCATGCATCATCATTTGGTTTGCAGCATGAAAGGCCGGAGTGGAACTGCACAAGCAATTACCTGGTGGTGTGTTAGGGAGGTGCCGCTTGTGCCCCAGTGGTGCAGAGAACGCTCCTGGATCCCCCTGAAACATTGAAGTGAAGGATTTTTAATGCATTTCCTTTCCACGGGCTGCTCCCACAGAACATGGGACAGGATCTTGGCTGTTCTGGTCAGTTCTTTTGAAGTTTGGCAAAACAGAACGGGTCGCTAAATGCAAACTGCTGCTGTGGGAAATGAAAAGCTGCTTTTCAGAGCTGGTGGAGTATGAGTGGCCTTAATTGGCTACTAGTCACCAACATTGTATTTAAGTAGAATTTTCCAGCTTAAATTTCCCCTTGCTCCTTAGAAAAAAATATAAATTGAAGTGTTAATTAAGCTTTCAAGTAATTTAAAAAACCCTCCATTTTTCAAATAATAATTTGTTCAACTCCTAATAGCGGTAATGGTCATATGGAAGGAAGAATAGTTGGAAGGCACAAGATCTAAATGTTGAAATGGAGGAGAAATCCTTCCCAGTGCTTTGGCTTGGCAATCTAATGTGGGCTCCATCTTCACCAGCGATTTTGGAGCCCAGTTCATTAAATCAGTCTACAAAATGCCATTTGCAGTGATATAAATTGGCTCTGCTGTCACACAGGGTTCTCAAGTTGTTTGTTTATACTCCTGCAAAATTCTCTAAAGCAGATGAGCTTTTCTGTCTGCTTTTGTAGAAACAAAATTGTAGAAGCAATTCTGGACATTTTTAATTTACTTAGTGAATTTGAGTGCCATGTATGGACAAGAAAATATAGACTGTTACAGAATGTACCTGCTGTCTGCTTGCTTTTAATTCAATATCCCTCTTCTGCAGCAGGGCATGGAAAGGAATACTGACCAGTGATGATTGACAGCAGTTAACTAAAGATTTAGTTGATGGAGGGTGAAGGAATTCCCAAAGCATTGACAGAATCACCTTTATGAGGCAAATGACAACCAGGAGAAACAACTCTGGGGCCCTGGTGACAGCCCCGTGCCAGCCCGTTTCCTGAAGAGCCACTGCAACTTGGAGATGGCCATTTAGTGTTTGTGGTGTTTCTGTGTGACATTTTAGCTTTATGAAACCATTCCCTGGTTGAACCACAGAGAGAGGTGCATCCTTTCCTGGCCTCTCGCCCCTGACAGCTGGGAGCAGATTGATGTGCCATTTCAAGTTCTGCCCTTTACAACAAAGACCTCTTGCTAACCATTTATTAGGCTTCAGAAGATAAAATCAGCTTGTATTCACTCTGTAGATACAGTTGATACCTGCTTCAAGCCTTACTTCTACTGCCCCACAATTTTAAATTCGGATTAGAAAACTGAATAAACACAGAATTAAGGAAAATAAATTTGGGGTTGTTCTGTTTCTGTGCCTATAGGTAGAGATATTTATTTTCTTTGCAGCTGTAAGGACAAGAAGCCCTCCATTTTGTGCATCTGAAATACAGAATGTGCAAGAAAGCAGGAACTAGAATCAGGATAATACAGCAAATGGTACACAAGGCAGTTACCTGGTTTTTGCTCTGCCCCACTTATTTCTGGGCTAAGAAAAATTATTTCTGCCTAAGCAGAATGACTCCAGGGAGCTTATACCTGCAGACAGATGTATGTGAGGGAGAGAGTGCTTTGGTTTGGAGGCCTTGATGCTTTTAAGGAAGGAACAGGATGAAGTAAATACATGTAGGTGTAGATACAGCTTGATATCTGTTATATTAAAAGAAGAAAATTGCTGTTTAGATACATGTTATCTTTATCTCATTGGCAGACTCCTTCACTCAACTCTCACAAAAAAAAGTTGTTTGCAGAACGATTTCCAAAATACAGTTATGGAAGCGCTCTGCCAGTCCTCTTCGGCAACACTTGAAGCTACCTGCAAACATGAAGCAATTCCAACCCTGCAGTGCTGAGGCAGGGGCTGGAGCAGAGTAAGAAAAATTATTTCTTCAGACTCCCAGAAGCTTCAGACCCCCAGAAGCTTCAGTGGCTTCCTTGTCTTTGGAGGTGTGGGACTGACACCTTTGCTGCTGGGTGAGTGCAGGGCCAGAGCTCTGTGGGACACAGGGCTCAATGGACTGCAGCCTTGTTGGGGATTTGGAGAGGAGCTACCAGCTGCAGAGTGCAGAGGATGCAGAACAGAGACCAGGCTTCACTCACTGCGCTTCTGGAACAGCTCTATCCTTGCAAATTTGTTCATTATTTTCAGTTAACGAGCGATACCTCTGTAACACCTCTAAAATACACCAAAATGTGAATGTAACTGGTGTTCTCAACAAACCAATGCCCTCTTCCTTCTGCAATGGTCCTTCTCCTGGCAGCTGACATGTGTTGTGTTGCCAGGTCAGGAGGTCAGTGCTCGTAGCCTGCCTCATTTCTTTAACGGGTATAAAGAGGCACACACAGTCGGGCTGATAGCTTTCACCACCACCAGAGCAGAGGGGGCCGTGTGTCTGGCAGCCTGGCCCCCACGCAGTGTTTCTGTTCTTTATTCAGTGCACTAATGCTCTGGGATTCCTTTGCTGGATGAAGGTTTGCAGTATCATAATCAGGACTTTTTATCATACCAAGAGAAACTGTAGCTCCTCCAAGTCTCTGAAATCAGAAGTTCTATAACTTCAGACCTCCTTAAAAAGTACTAAGTGGGTGCACTGCTAACTGAGCTGGCCAAGCAAAGGATGGATTATGGAGGTGTAGTGGTTGCTGATTGCCCTGGAATATGCAGTGACTGTGTCCTGCGGGTGCAGGGGATCGTGGCCAGCGCCCTGTGCAGCCTCCGCAGTACGAGCCCATGGAGCGCGCTGGACGAAGCGTGGTTATCTGAAACATGTCAGAGAAGTGGACGACGAGGCTATAAAAGAAATAAGATACATATATGGTGCATTAATCATAAGTGCTTGGACAGATGTTGTCTGTCTACCCCAGCACGTTCACAAAGCGCCTGTTGTGACTGGAATTTTACAGGGTCTGTCCCAAGTTATGTTTGTGCAGCACCAGTGAATAGCCGCAGTTGCAGTGAGTAAGAAGAATGTAAAAAATGTTAAATAGTGTTTTATTGCAGATTTAGAATGAGAAACGACCTGTAAGCCTGCAGAGTGGTGTTAGTCAGAAATATTTTAAATAGTTGTGCCTAGCGAGGGCAGCCGTTCAAATTCAGTGTGTGCTGTCTGCCAGAAGATGGTGCCCTAAAACACACGCTGGAATTGCAATTTTTAGAAGCTGCGATCAACTGCAAGTGAGAATTTTAAAAAACAGGTCAGAACAGAGTGATTTGAGAACAAATCACCCAAGTCAAAATACGTATTAATATCCAAATTTCATGTTCCAAAATGTTTGCTTATACATAAAAGTATTACAACACAAATTAACATACAGGATCCAAACATGCAAAACAAAGCAATATAAACCCAATACAAGCTACCACTTCGAAGAAAATCAAAGCTTCCGTCTCCTATCCCAAAATAAAAACACTTAATTAATTTCACAAAGTTTTTTGGGGTTTTGTGTTGGTTTGGCTTTTTTCATCAGGCTTAAAACAGGCCAGACATAAAAGAATAATCATTTATGTTCTTTACCAAGAAACCGATCAATTTGAAAAGTGCAAAACGGTTACCTTGTGGATGTCAAGGCATAATTTCATTGATTCCTTAACGCTGGAGACAAAGAAGGAAATTGCAAAAAAGCAGGTAGCATCCAGTTCAGTAGGCAAATCTGTGAAGCAGCCTCAAATTGTTCAGCTGATGAAGTGAGACAAAGACCTCCCTCCTGCATTGTGTCGGGGCTGATATGACACACACACACACACCCCGAGCCGTGGGATTCTTGCCGTTGTGTTGACGCGAGCCGCAGTGTCCGCAGGGAGCTCTCGCTGCCAGGGTCCCCGCTTTGCGCTTTGCGGCTCAGGGAAGCGAAGCCCAGCAGGGCTCCGTGCCTGTGGCTCGGGCACCGCTCCCCTGTCCACGCTGGCCATCGCAAGGAACCGGAGTGCTCTGCCTGGGAGGCCCGGCCAGCTGATATTCACAGATCAATAACTCCACCTGCCTCTTCGGCTCCCTCTAAGTCTTAGACAATGGAGTTTATTTAACAGAAGCAGCTGGCTTTCCGTAATATCTGATTTACTGAGATAACTTAAAATCAGGCATAAGGATAACCACAGCAAACCATGAAATGAAGTTCAGCTTTTACAATACTCTCACAGCTCCTGTGCTCTTAGTTGTAGAACTGTCAGTCTTTTTGCAGTTCATACATGTTACTGCTGGTTGTTATAATTAAGCAAGTATATTGAAAATTAGGCAGGGAGAAAAACACCTCAGGATTATCAAGATGTAACTTCCCAGTATTTTGGATTTTCGTGTACGTAACAGCGAGGAGAATGATGGGGCTACTTAGTACAGTAACAGCAGCTTTAACCCCACTCTTTTTGTTTGCACAGCCTGGTACAGATGTGGGAAACGCAGCAGTGCTGGGTACCACTGCAAGCGTATTTATTCCACCTGTATGGTCCACACCCGGCGCTGTGCTGTGGATAAATGTGAGCTTTTTCACGTGTGTGACAGAAGGAGAACTCCCTGGTGAAGAGGAGGCCTGGGGCACTGCCCCTGCAGCAGGGCTGAGGTGGGAACACAGCACTAGGATTTAACTTATCATAAGCTTTCAAACAGTAAAAGTAAGTGATTTTTAGCATTTGATCCACACTGCTTACTAAAAAAGGGCTGTTTCCTTAGAATGCCCACTATGTTTTTCCCATGAGTTCATACTGAACAAAGCACATGCTTTCATGACTTCTGTACCAATAGGCTTAGTGCAGAAACCTGCTGGCAGCAGCACAGAACTCAGCGGCCTCAAAAGGCAGAGCAGGGGCAGATTTGTGGCTCACAAGGACAGAGCTACAGAAGGACACTGTTGCTCGAAGTGTAAGCTGTAGCTTCATCTCTGCAGTTCCTGCTGTAAGGATACCTGCCCAAAATGTATCCTTGTGCATGAGCACGCAGGCAGGGCTTCCCAGTATATCCTACCTGCTCTGCTAGATTAATAATAAAGCTATCTAATGTTGTAAGGTTAAAAAACCCCAAACCAACACACCAAAAAACAAACCAAACCAAACCAAGACACCCTTAAAACAGAGTACATTTTCTTTCCATGTGCTCTGATGGACCAACCTTCCAAGCTGTCCACGAGCCTCTCGCTGTTTCTCGGGAAGGCAATCTTACAGAAGCTGGCAGCCAGCCGTGCTAAGTCAGGAACAGGAGAGAACAGCCTCGTACAGGCCCCAGGAAGGACTGGAGAAGCTCTGCACTGGGACACTTGATGGCAGCAGGCCACGAGACACCTCCTGCCACAAAAAAATCTTCATCCCAGGTGAGGCAGAGGCTCAAGTTAAAGGTGGTGTGCATGTGCTCTGCGGGAGGAACCTCTCTTTGTTCTTGGCAGAGATGTGTCCATGTGTCGTGGTGACAGCACGGTTTGTGTCTGTGCTGACAACTTTACCCGTGTCCACGGCTCGAACGGGACAGGGACTCGAGCTGCTGCTTCGATCCCGCTCAGAGCCAGGACACATGTGCTGGGCAGTGTGTGCTGCTGGTGCCCAGGGCCCTGTGGAGCAGCGAGGGGCTGCACCAGGACACACAGCTGCAGATGTGCCTTCGACCTTCACACACCTGCGGGCTACAGGTGAAATGTAGCTTGTCCCACAAGTACCACGCGTGGTAACAGCTTGTTTAGGAGACGGGCAAAAAGTGTAATGAAAGATGTGAACAGAGAAAAGAGCACTTGACTCCCAGCAGTGGTGGTGTTTGCTCACGTATGTCCACGTGGACTGCCTCTGTCATGCCTAACAGGTTTGTTTTTCAGGTCTTGCTCTGCACATTTACATGGTTTGTTGGATTTTTTTTTTTTCCCCTGCCACCCCTGTACACACAAGAAAACAGATTGGCAATCAATTGCCCTCCACTGCTGGGGACATTTTTGAGTACACGGTTGCTTTTAATGTTTAATTAGGTCTGATAACAGAATAAAATGTTCTTGGCACAGAAGAGTGCCTATAGCTCAAACCCGAGCCCTATTTCTCTCCTCACAGGGTGCTCAGCACCCAGCAGTGTAAGGACACCAGTCAAATACCTGTTGTTAGGGCTTTGTCAGCATTTCTGCCATCAACACAAATGATTGTCAGGGAGCTGCGGCTCATTTGCAAAAAAACCAAAAACCAACCAAACAAAAAACCCCCAAAAACCTGTAGGTTATGGTTTAGTATCAGGGGTCTTGGTTCAGCTGCCGTGTTGGGGAGTTGTTTTCTGACGCTCCTTCCTGTGAGCACACAGATGTAAATAGCAAGCGGCGCCGGGGTGTTCGTCACCTATCGACAGATGAAGCTCTTGCAGTTACACACACAGTAGCTCCTTTTTTACACTCCCGTCAACTCACAGATTGCTTTAGGCCACAATATGTTTATCATATGTCTTAGCGCTGCCTTTTTTTTTTTTTTTTTTTTTTTTAAACTTAATAAATAACTGACAACAACCCTCAGCTGCCGTGCTACAAACACAAGTCCTTTCAGCGGAGGCACCTGGCCAGCGCTGGGGACTCCGCACAGGTGCGGGGCTGCTCTCGACCCCCGGCCCCGCAGGCGATGCCGGTGTTTGTGCGCGGCAGCCCGGCCGCAGGTGGGGCAGCGCCGCCCCTTCCCCACGCGGGACGAGGCCGCGGCTCCTGCCGGAAAGTTCCAGCGAGGGGCGCGGGCGGCGGAGCCCCCCGGGCCGGGACCGGACCGCGAGCGCTCCTGCCCGGGCGGGACCCTGCCCGCTCCTGCCCCGCGTGGGGACCCCCGGCGCGGTGA
>VWPU01014106.1:0-41253 GCA_013398955.1 Callaeas wilsoni | reverse complement strand
TTCACCCAATGCACTCTGAACCTGCTCATCGCAGAGCTGGAGAACTTGTCCAGAAGGATGCTGTGAGGGACAGTATCAAAAAACTTACTAAAATCCAGGAAAAACTACATCCACTGCCTTCCCTTCCTCCATGAGGTGGTTGACTTTACACAGAAGGATACGGAACTAGTTAAACAGCCCTTTCCGTTTGTGAACCCATGATGACTCTGCCTGATGATGGCATTGTAAATACATAATTTGCATACTTTTTCATTGACATACGTAAAGCTTAGTAATAATTTAATTGCTAGGCAGTAATGTGGGATGGTATCTCAACTAAGATTTTGATAGCTTGAAAATACGAAAATCTGAATACTCAAATAGAAACACAGATTGATTTAGTAAAAGTTTTACTGTTATGTCTTTGTTATGTTTTATTGACCTGAAGAAGCTTTTTGTTTAACTGCTAAGCATGAAGGTTAAAGTGCTCTAACCTAAGTAGAGATAAAGTCAGATTTCTTTCAGCACTTCAGAAGAATGGCTGACAGATTTCCATGCAAAGAATTATGAATTGATTTGCATGAATTTCAGCTATAAATTTGAACATGCAAAAAAGTCTAGATGACAAATGGTTATTTAAAGTAACCAGAGAGCTCAAATCTCTTCTATCAGCTGACACTTATTATCAGTATGAAAATCTGTAATATTTTCAGAAATAAATGTCTGGGTGGTTAGGTAATCAGAGCATCAAACAGTGATATTTCCTGACAAAATATTGGCCTACAATTTTCAAGTGTTTAAGCATCAGACAACAAAGCTGTCATAAGATAGGTCTAATGTAGTCTTTATATGGAACATCTAGATGGCACTTCTCTATCAAAAACACATGTTGTTTCATGACTTGAACTTTTCTTCTTCCTCATTTAGAAACTTAGTGCAAGGCCTGAATTTCACCTTTTACATTGCATGAAGAATATTTTATATTCACTGCACTTCTTTTTTTCTTGTTGGGACTGATCTGTTAGTAACTGATCTTAGCTTTGTAATATGGTATTTTCCTTTTAAAATCTGCAGCCTCAAAATAGTGAGTTTTCATTATTCTGAGGGAGAAAATTAATAATGAAGAATTGGAAGCATATGTCTGTCTGTCCTGTCCGTCTGTACCTCTTCCTTTCATGGAGGTTTTTGTCAAGTAATGAGGAAAAAGGGAAGAAGTTTGTGCTACTTATGAATATTGTGGTAATAATAATCTAGTGCCATTGGATGATACTCTCCTTTTATGGACTTAGACCCCTAAGAAAATTCAGACTTGGTCATTACCTTGGTTGTATAATTCTGCTTCAGTACTTTCAGGATTGTTACTTAAATGTTTGTCCTTCTATACACAGAGATTTGAACTAATTGTTTGGCATTTTGTGCTTTTATCAAGAATGCTTTTCTTTTCTTTTGAGAAAAGAAAATTTTACCGCTTTTTGCAAAATACTGTACTATTGGGATACTTCCATGAAATAGAGAAAATCTGTTCTCTTGAGGATACTGTGAACAGCCTTGTAAAACAATATACACTCTTTTATTCAGAGCTATCTTTTTACCTTGAAAAATGCTTTTTAAAATTTTGGGTTTAAAGCTATGTGCTTCCAAGAGAAAGGGATACTTTGCAAATTACAAATTTTTTTACAAGTTCTGTGAGTTGTTGTGAATGAGGCAATAATGCAGCTTTTGCATATTAGTTTCATGCTTGGAATAACTTTTCTGGGAAAACTGGTTACATGTCATACAGGCTGCTGTAGTGTAACAAATGTCATTGATGTATTTGCATGCCTTATGACTGTTATGAGACAGTCCTCCAAGATAGGTTTGAATGCTTTTTATGAGTTTATGTGTCTCACATTAAAAATTACTAACTAGCTATGTTTTCTCTTTTTGTTAGTACCTCTGCGAAATGACTTGACTTCTTTCATGGTCCTGCTCAGTCATCCATAAAGAGCATGTCTTTATAGTGCAAAGCAATTATGTAGGTCTGTCAGAGCATAATCAACCTGTATGCTGGTTTTGTTTAGTTTGATGATTGTATCCTTCGATTTCTCATTTCTACTGTTTTCACTCTTTTTGAACTAGTGGCCTGTTAAGATCATCAGTCTTCTCCAGAGAATTTCCGATTTTCCATCCTTAAAATGGAAACACAAGTTTTTGCCTTAATGTGGAAACAGACACTTTGACTGTATTGGTAAAGTTTTTTTATATAGTATGGAGTTAATGAAAATTTAACTCCGTTGTAGATTTAGCACTGTAGCTGTGCTGAAGAAAGGAATTTAGACTGCCGTTAAGATTGTAAGGAGAAATTGAGCATCACATGTTCATTGACAGAAATCATGCTGCTAGATACCGTTTCCTCAGTCATTGATGTTTACATTTCCATTTTTAGTTTTTCCTGTACAACTTTGTATGGAAGTAGCATCTTATGATACTTTGAAAACATTCATTTACATCTGTGCTTAAAGAAAAAAAAGGCAACTAAAAAAAGCTAACAAAGCCCCCAAGCTTAACTGTGTATGAAAATTGTTAACATTCTTTAAAGAGTCATTCTTAATTAATCATAGTAAGGCATAGTATCCTCCAGTCAGGTATTTTGCAGGTGTATCTGAAAGTACTGCTTTTATTCTCAGTATATACTCATTGATAATTATCTTTCGCTTAATTGAATAGCTACAACAAATCACTTAAACAAACTATATAATTTCACTGAAGAACATTTAAAACATGTTCTTTTCCAGACATCTTCCTCTTCTAAAAAAACCTATTACCCTTTCAGTTTTATTTAGAATGAAGGGCTCACCCTCACCATCATACATAAAATAAGCTTTTACTGCCTCCTCTTCTGTACTGGTTTTACCACTCCCTAATTCATATGTCAAGAGAAAATATTAATACGAACCTGTCAACATCTGTTGAAACAATTATCGTAAATGTGGAAAAGGAAATTAATCAGAGCAACAAATGATCTTGAAAGGAAGGAAATTTTGTTTAAGGGTTCTGGGTCAGCTTTAATTCAGTTCCGTTGTTCCCCAGCAGTGTAGGACATGCAGTCCTGTTTTTGATGTTTATCATCAGTTGCTGCATGGAAGACTTGGACCTGCTGAACTCTCTTAACTTGGCAGATAAATGAAGAGGAAACTCAGAGATACGTTGGGGGAAAAATACAGTATTAACCTTAAAAGCACTGTTGCTTATGTATATTGCATTGCTAATAATGACAACTCATTTCAAAAAAATATATGCAACTGATATCAAGAAAAATTATTAAGGATATAAAACTAATAATATAGCTTATATGATTAATTTTTTGTTTTTCATTATTTGGCCCATTACTCATCTACATTAATTGATCATATTTCTTTTTCCTAGCTTTATGCTTTTAGCTGTAAGTCCACAGTAAGATGGATACGATTTGAAGACCTCTCTGCCCCCTTACACTCTTGTTTCAATAACAGGGAAAAAAATCTCATTAGACTTCATAATTCTCAGTTTGGTCACTGAAAATAAATTTTTGTTTAGCCTATTATCCAGATATCCTCATTCCTTTTGTTCTTCTCCCTGCACACCCCACTACCCATCTTCATCTGCCGGTTGATAAATGGGGCCAGTGACTGCAAAAAGTTCAGGTTAAGAAGTGAAAGTTTCCATGAAGTAGCCCGCGGATAACGTGAGGTAACTTGAAAAAGGTTGGTGGAGGATGAATGAGGTGTCTTGCTGTATGTAGTAGGAGACATGCTCCGTGAGAGAGTCATAAAACAGTTTATCTTAACAAGCCCGATCGTTCAGATTCTTGTTGGATACAGACTTAGGAGAGAAAACTTGAGAATAAACTTTCCCCTTGTACTGTATAGCTGCATAATCCCAAGGGATTGTTTAATACTGATTTTTTATTTTTGAAAATATCCCAGACTATAAGTTCTGTTTCCCAGGTCATAAAAAGTATTGTCATGATCCAAAGCAAGACATATGACTTGTTCTACCAATATTTGATTGTTTTTCCTTCCTCTGAGAACTCATTTTTGTCATTTGTTACTTGACAAGATTACCAGCATCTATAAGATAAAAAAAAACCCAAAAAAAACCAGTCCTAGCAGAAATCACTAATCATGAAGTAATGTAGGTTGGAAGGCACCTTGAGAGATCATTCAGTCCAATCTTCTTCTTAAAGCGGGACTGAGGTCAAACATGGATCGAGTTGCAGTTGGCTTTATCAAATTTATGTTGGGAAGTCTTCCAATGATAGAAGTTACTTGTTTTCTCTGGGCAACGTGTTCTGGTACTTATCTTCTCTCAGTGAAAAGAATTTGTGTCTAACTCAAATTTCCCTCATCAGATCCTGGGACAATTGCTGCTTGTCCTGTCAGCCTGCAGGCCTCAAGCACCTTTCTCCCTGATTGTCTCTGTTTCACACTGAAAAGTCGTACTTCTACTTAGCTCTTCCTTGAAGAGAAGCTGATTTTTACCTTTTGAGCATTTTTGAAATTATCAAAATGAAAACATTGATGATGTTTTTCAGATGTATTTTTTTGGTTGTCCATCCTTGATCTAACATAATGTTACAGATCAGCCACAAAAAAACTTTGAGGTTTAGTTTTTTTAAGTAGTAGCTTTATTTTAGTCTCCTTGCTTAATTAAGTAGTAGCTTTATTTTAGTCTCCTTGCTTAATGTTTCAGGTCTTGTGTAAGGATTTAAAAGTTTTATATAAATGTGGTGTTCTTACTGACTGAATTAAAAAGCTGTTGTAAGTACGTTTAATCTTTTGTTCTATTGCCATAGTGAATTTCATGAATTAACTGTTTAAAGGGGTTTTATCTTTGGTTTGATATATTTTTTCTTGATTTGTGTGTGCCTACTGACATTTTTCATTAGCAGTTACCTCTTGAAGGATTTAGCTCAAATCTTAAGTCATGATTTTGTGTACCACTGACATAGGCTGAAAAAAGTATCATTTCCCATGGACATCTTTTCATATTTCTGAATACTTCCAATCTCAGTCCTTCCATTAAAAGGTTTATTGCTGAGCAAATGAATATGTGCAGAAAAATAAAGCTGATGGTTTAAAAATTCATGTATCACCTTTCACAATACAGTAGTCCTGCTGACCTCCTGTAGCAGGTGCATAGTCTGTCTATTTTTGAAAATTTTGTGTTTGAAAATTAATTTAGTTAATTATTCACAAATAAATAGTTTAAATGTTATTTTCTCTATATATTGCTGTGCAATTGATGTTACAAGCAAGACACTGCTAATGCTGCTTTAACACAACCACCAAATCACACAGACACTTTTTTAAAGGAGTATGATTTTACACTGAATATTCCGCAGATAATGACTGCCACGAAAAACAGATACTGCTACTAACTCTTATGACTTGAAATTCAGTAAAGAAAGACAATATAAGAGAAAAAAATTCTGATTCTGGCATTTCTATTTCTCCCATCTGATGTACTTTAATGAATTGCAAAGGGACAGAAGTATTATTTAAAGGCTGGAGGAATCCTGTACAAAACTTCAAGATTAGTTTGCCTTTCTGTCACTTTGTGCCTAAGTTTTGGGAAAATACTCATCATCTCCCTTCTACCAAATTTCTGCTTTGTCTTTTATTCTGGTACTTTCTTTTTAAATCATGTGTTTCCATCCCGTGAAATCATCCAATGGTTGTATTTTATATTTATAGTCCTTGTATAAAGACATGGAAGCATTTGTTTTAATATTTCCCATTTCGTTCCCCTTTGAGTTGGAAGCATCTTTAGATGACTTTGCTGTCTGTGATTTGGGAGTTGCCAGTCTATTTTCCCCTGTGCTGGAGGTTATGCAGTTACGGCTTCAGCTGGTCTGTCATCCCAAACCATGTGCTTTTTGAGACCTATTGGTTTTTCCACAGTGTTTAGCTTCCACATTTTCCAATAGCCACTTTGATTCTAGTTTTGATTTTCATTCAGCTGGAGCGCATCCCTATTATATAGATTCATCCTTTTCTTGGTTAATGAATCCAAACTTCTGGTCCTCTTACTATTTTGGCAGGTGCACACTGTGTCTTTTTGCCTTGCTTTATTAATTGCTATGCATATTAGAGAACATTTCAAAGAATATGTTCATATTACATGCATGTAGTAGGTGCCAAGAGGACAGCTGGTCATGAATCATAGAAAAAAATGGAAAATACACATTATTTCACTGGTTGGCAATCTTTTTCCATTAAGGCACAAGTGATTGCCTTTGCCTCTAAGGTCAGTTAATCTTCTTGGCTTTTTCTTTGGATTTAGCAATGAGAGCTTTTGGTGGTCTTCTTTTTATATTTACAGCAGACCTGCTACATCTGTTTTTTCCTTTACTTTGATGTCTCACTTTATATAAACTGAGTGGCTTTTAAGTTGTTGATAATTTATATATGGACTGTGCATCCCTCTCTTTTTAAATTCTTAACCTGCTTGAATTTATCATCTTGCTTGGCTGATTAGGAATTTAATCCATTTATGGTAAGGTTTTTGGTTTTGATGGTTTCCTTTCCATGAAGGTTGAATTCCTAAGCTTACATACTGTCCTGTAATTTCATTTTATAGAACCACAGATTACAAATACAGCCCCTCCCTCTGATTTTATAATATTACCTTTGGAACTAACTGTTTTATAAGTTATAAATTAAGGGATTAAAATATTAGACCAATTAGACTAATTAGAGGTTACTTGCAAGGTACTTTATAAAAAATAACTAGGTTCTATCAGTTTATTTTTGTCTCTTCAAGCAGTCACTACCTGACTTTGTAAGCCAAACTAGACTTTAGATCTGATTGAACTCTATCAGCTTTTTCTGAAGTTATGTTCCAAAGACCTGGTATTTTTAATAAAGGTTTTTGAATTTCTATTTATACTATCACATTGAAAAACAGACTAGAAGTATTTCAAGCATCAGAGTATGTAGGCACACTTGTTTCTTTTCCGGACAAATTCTCATTTACGAAAACATTTCAATTTTGTCGACAGTATATAGAAAAAAGTTGAGCATTCACTAAGGCATGTAACTTGTAGTTAGTCTTTGAGGAGTTTTTCTGACATAGTTCTTATGTTCTTCCTTGTTTTCTCATGCCCCAAAATGTATGTTATCATTCATGAACTTTTCGTATGTTAAAATTTTAACTTCAAGCTTTCCAAATGATGTGCTAACCCATTGGGTAGGCATTTGGCCTCTTTCTCCTCTTTTGTATCTCAGAATTGGTTTATTCTTCCTTTTTTTTTTTTTCCTTATTCTTCAAAAGTGAACTTGAACCAAGTTGCAGAGAAATGTTTTTCTCTAATTTTGGATGATTTCTTGTTCTGATGGTGTTTCTCTGCACTGTGGGTGTTTTTCTGATTTTTTGAGGCATATTTTACTTTTAGAGGTTGTAAATGAATACCTAAAGAAAATATTTTAAAACTTTAAATGATATATATTACTTTCTAAGTTTCTTCTATGTGTGGATGTACTTCAAGGAATGCATTTAATTTTATTTGTCTGGTTTTAGTTTGCCTTTTTTTTTTTTTTTTTTCTGTTAGGCCCGGCGCAAAGAGGTTTTTATCCAGGAGCGATATGGAAGATTTAATCTGAGCGACCCATTTCTGGCTCTTCAGAGAGACTTTGAGGCAGGTGCTGGTGATAAAGAAAAGAAGCCAATATGCATGAACCCGCTGTCCATTTTAGAAGCTGTTATGGCTCACTGCAGGAAAATGCAAGAAAGAATGTCGGCTCAGTTGGCTGCTGCTGAAAACAGACAAAAGAAGGTATCCTATTGACTTTTTCCTTATCCCTCTCCTGATTTGTTCTTTCACGTCACTTTTTGAATTTGCATCTTTGTCTTGATTAACATTACGAGTGTTAAAGTGTTGCCACTTAATTTTCATATAGAGTGAGGTGCTGGTTTTCTGGTGATATTTTGTATGCACACTTCATTCGTTCTGTGAATTTAGCTCTATTTCTGGAAAAAATTAAATATAGCTGGTACAAGTTGATATATATAAGTAGATAGCTCAGTGTGAGCTGAGATAGCATCATCACAATATATTTTTAAACCAATACCGTTGGAGCCTTGTGGACCTATTGTTATTTTTGTTCTAACCTGAATAGAGGAAAATAAATAATTTATTTGAATTTTATATTAGGTGGCTCTATTTCATAAATCAGTAAAAGTGTCTTATAATTCTAAAAATACTTTTTTGCATATTTAGAACATTTACTGTAAAAAGAAAATAATTTTGGAACCAGTATGTTGCAGAAAAAAGTGCCAGATTGAAGATAATGTCATTTTGAAATTGAATGATTGCTTGGTGGCATGTATTTCACCAATATGTAAGTCATACGTTCCTAAAATATAGCTAAATATGAATATGTTGGGGAGGGGTTTCTGAGAGGAAAGAGTCATATAACAGACTAATCGAGACAAGGTATTTTGAATAAATAGAAAAAAAATGCTCTCTATATGTTTAATCATCTTCACTGGGTATAAGATGGATAGAATGTCTTCTACTGCTGTGATACAGCTTTTCAGTGACAGTTTTACATTGACTTAAAAACCCCCAAACAACAAACATGCTAAGACAATTGACATAAAATTGATTTTGGTCATGATTGTTCTTTGGGAAGAAACATGCACGCAAAAGTACTGGCAGTTGCTGGAAATGTATGCTTAAATTAAACCAGCAAACATTTTGTTGTCACTTTAGCTCTGTTGTTTAGTTTCGTTTAAGCATCATTGCTCTTTTAAGACTTCAGGAAAACAGATTAAAAAAAAAAAGGATATTGCTAGACTTTATGTATGACATGTAAGTCTTCAAACAGTTTAATATGGAGTGAACTGTTACTGGTACATACCTTGCACTTCTTTCTGAGAACTCTTAAATATTAATTTTCTTTCTCATATGCTTTTTCAGTAAATAGAAAAATAGGAAAGGGCAAGCCAGCTTACTTTTTCTGACTGAAAAAGGATATTGGGAGAAACCCTGACACATCTGCCAGGACAGTTGAATTAGTTTCTTGTTTCAGTGCATGGCCACAGTCTTTTCTTGTACCTAAATTCTTCTTCTGTCTCTGGCTTTTACTACGTGGACAGGTACATGCACCTAAGATGGGCTCACATATTAGGAATATGTCAGTGCATTAATATGTACATTTTGTCCTTTTTTGTCTTTTTTTACTGAAGTCTATATCTGTAAGTCTGTTTGTACAGGAAAGGATGCTTTTGTCTTTTGCTTCCCAGAAGAATACATGAGCCTGTTTTTCTTTAAATCTTAATTTTAAGGGTTTGAAAACAAACTGCATATTGTTGAGCAGCTGTGTGCATGACTCTCTACTGAATTACATCTTCTTCTTCCAAGCTCTATTAGAAATGCTGTTTGTCCAGGACACTCTTAAACTCCCTGGGTTTGTGACAACAAATGTATCTCTCAGCCATCATCATTCATTCACAAACCATTCATTCAGTGTTTTACCTTCCCTTAGTTCCACATTTTTCTGTCTGTTCTTCATCTCTCAAATCCTTCTGTTGAAGAGGAAGGTGTTTTGAGGGGCTTGGAAAAATGTTCAACAAGGTAGGGTGACATAGTGTAAGAAAAAAAATCAGTCTGGACAAATGTGACCTAAATACAAGCCAGCTGCACCCTCTCCCTCCCAGAGTGGTTTCTCCTTCTCTAAATGTGTGATGCCTCTATCTTAGTGTTTGGAATTGCTTCACTGTCCCACTCTAAATAATGAAGTCTGTGTACAGCTGTGTTTATTTTCTCTGGATATTACTGAACTTTAAACAGACTCAGACTGAACTCTTATTCTGGGAGAGACTTAATACCTGTGAATATAATCACCTCAAAAGTATTCTATGAATAAAGTTTTTATTTGATCACAAAAAACCAGGCATAAAAATATACCAACATGTAGAAAAATCAAGGAGGTGCACAAAGGACTGTAAGTCATAGGCTAACCATATACAAACATCTAATTCTCAGATGTCATCTGCTTTGTGTTAAGTCTCCATCCTCTTCCATCTCTTTGAATGCTTTTCTTGGAGCTGCTGTGAAAATTAATTTTGAGTTTTCCTGGGAACACAAAACAGATCATCAAAATGACAGTTCTTGATTTGTTGAGAGTTTGCAGAGGAGTTAGTATTGGGATGCATGCTGAAAGAAAGGCACGCGTGGGTTGGGAAGGGCCTCTTGGTGTAATTTAGTCTAACCTTGTGCTTAAAGCAGATCATCATCATCAGTACATCTGGTCATCTGTGAATTTGTCTTGCTTAGTCATGAAAACCCCCAGGAATGGTAATACTGCATGTTTTCTGCACTGGTGTCCTTGTGAAGAACTTTTTTCCGAGACTGACCCTCTCAAAGGGCAAGTTTTCTTTCCTGTAACCTTTTATTACAGAGCCTCACCTGCCATTACCAAGGCAAATTTGACCCTTGTCATCAGTGTAAGGGCCGTTCAAAAGGATGTTGCTGTTAGATTCTCTCTCTATTTTTCACTAAACTAAGCAAGCCAAGCTTCCTCAAAATTTTCTTACAAGGCATGCTCTCACCTTTGAAGAACCTTTGCTGATTAATTCTTTTTGGGACACTATTTTTTCTCAGTATCCTTTTTTACCCCTTTTCAAATCTTTCTTGGACTCATTTCCAGATGTTTATGTTACTGATATGATACAGTGTAAGCATATAGTACATTTTGCAACAAATCAGGTTCTAGTTAGTTCGTAAACTCATAAATAATTGCAGATAGTTCCAAATCTGTCATCCAAAGGAAAAAATACCATGTAAATATTCAGAGGTTTTTCCTATTCAAGATGATGCAGCCAAAAGAAGAAGAAGGAGAAGAGAGAGACACATAAGAGACAGTGTAAAATGAGAAAATAATGCTGCTTTTGTATATTGAAATCAAATAGAGGATTTACATTTTTATTAGGGATGCTTCATTTAGATGCAGTGCTTACAAATAAGGTATTATAATAGTATGGTAAGGTGATTTCAAGCCAGTTATATATTAAAATCTGTTTGTAGTTATTTGGAAGTAATATAATTTCACAACATTTAATTTATAGAACCAGAACCTAATCTGAAAACAAAATAGCAGAATAATATAGAAAGTTTTGACAAAAAATATTTTCACTATTATCTTTATACGTCTCCAAGCTTAAGAAATTGTATACATTTCTCATGATTTTTGTACTCATTTTAACAAAGAAAAGAAATGGTTGGATGCTCTACTTGTTTTGAAATTCTAGTGAACCATGCAAATGCTGTTGTATCCTTTGAAAACACATTGAGAAAAAATAAGGGGTTTTTTTTCACTTGTAAACTATGATTGGGACCATTCGTAAATACAGTGTCATTATAAGAGTTTGTTGATTTAAGTTGCAGCTGTACTTCCATTAGTAGAACTGAAGAGATGGTGCTGCTGATACAGCTTTTTGCTTAGCAATGACTGATAATGCCATACCTTATTTTTCATATGTTCTTTGGGGCTCTGAGCAACCTGGTCTAGTGGAATGTGTCCCTGCCCATGGCAGAAGGGTTGGAACTTCAAGGTCCTCTTCCAACCTAAACCATTCTATGATTGTATGATACTGTTTTTAAGGAAGAGTGGGTGTGGTTTTGTGAAAGGCATTGTGCAGAGTGTCAGCCTGGGATAAAGCTCTAAAACCCCAGTGCAGCCCCTATGCTGCTAAACAGGTTCTGAAGTATTTGAAACCAAGATGAGGTTTAAAATGTAGATATCATTTCCCACAATGATTTGTTCCTCATAGGTGTTTTATAAAATGGTGTATTAACATATTTTTGCATTGCTGTTCTAGAAGAGAGTCTGTGATTAAAAGCATAAACAGCAGGCAAAATGAATTAGAGGCAATGACTATATGAATAAGGGGAAAAATTATTCTTATCCATTATCTGCATTTTAGTAGTAGTTCTTTGATTCTAGCTTATAACATAGTTTATACATCACTGATGTCAGTGAGACTTTCCACTATTAGTAAGTACAGGAAAATATTTGTGCCTGTGCGAAAAAAGTTCTCTTACTTATAAATGTTAAAACAAGGTACAGGATACCAGTTATGTTCATGATGGACTTAATCTCCATCAGTTGGAGGACAAGATAAAACCTAACTCCTTCATTTCTGTCCTCAAAGACTGTTTGCAAAGCTCATCTCTTACTTGTGTATGGTTCCTTCACTGAGATGACTTTATGTTACATCTTATGTCAAATTTTTGGAGAACGAGTAGCTCCATCACTCACGAATCACAAGCATTCAACCACTTTGGGGAGTCTCTCTGTTGTCAATGGAGGAAAGTAAAAGAGTTTACTTAGTTTCTAAATTGCTCTATAGAGATGGCTCTCTCTTTCTTTTGCTTGTATAAGATTATATGCACTTGTGTTAGATCCCACAAATCACCTTCCTGGGTTCATTTTAGTCATACTTTCAAAGATTAAAATATCAGTGTCAGGTTAATACTAGGTTATTATGAAATGAGAATTGTTAATGAGAATTATTTTCTATGTTTTCTTACAGTTGGAAATGGAAAAATCTCAGTTACAGAATCTTGAGCTGGAGCACAAAAAGCTATCTGCTCGTCTTGAAGAAGAACGTGGAAAGAATAAGCATGTAGTATTGATGCTAGTGAAAGAGTGTAAGCAATTGTCTGGCAGAATTGTAGAAGAAGCCCAGAAACTGGAAGAAGTGATGTCAAAATTTGAAGAGGAAAAGAAAAAGGCTGCTGAATTGGAGGAGTCCCTTGCAGCTGAGAAACAAAGGAGTACACAAATGGAAGCTCAAATGGAAAAGCAGCTGTCTGAGTTTGACACAGAGAGAGAGCAGTTGCGTGCCAAACTTCACAAAGAGGAAACACACACCAGTGATCTCAGAGAAGAAAGAGATAAAATGATCAAAATGATTGAGCAATTAAAAAAGGAGAATGAAATTAAAGCTGATCTTTCTCAGAAGAATAGCAATAAGAGTCCTGTTTCTGTTTCAGTTGAAACAGAAGAACCAAGTTCCAGAACTGTTGCCTGTCAGACAGAGACTGTAATGATGGACAGTAGCGTAGAAAATGCTAAGAAGTTGCCTTTGACTGTCTCTATAAAGCCTTCTACAATGAGCCCACTAGTGTCTGGCAATACAAAAATGAATGTGTGTGCCAATGCAGCATTTGTGAAGCCTGTCATTGATAGGCAGTCTTCGTCTAGTGAACTTGTCCCTCCCATGACTCCTGTACTTGCACAGAATCAAAACAGAATTGAAGAAAATGGACCAAGTACAGGCTCATCCCCTGACTTATCAAGTAGCACTTCCCCTTTTCCAAATAGTAATTCCCTTTGCACCCCTACCACACCAACTGCCACAGCTCAGAATTCCTCGCTCACTTCATCTATACACAGTTTGCATTCGTCATCTGCCAACACTACTAGCCATGCAGGCCTAAATCCACGAGTTCAAGCAGCTAGGTTTAGATTTCAGGCGAATACAAATGATCAAGACCAAAATGGAAACACAACCCAAAGCCCTCCCTCAAGGGATGTATCCCCTACTAGTCGTGACAACCTAGTTGCCAAACAGGCGGCTCGGAATACTGTTACCCAAGTTCTTTCAAGATTTACAAGCCCTCAGAGTAGTGCTCCGTCGCGGCCAGGGACATCACATTCAGTGGAAGCTGGCACTTACCCCCCAGTCGGTAGAACGACTTTAAAGACTCCAAGTGTATCAAGAATTGACAGAGGAAACCCTCCACCTATTCCTCCTAAAAAACCAGGGCTTTCACAAGCTCCTTCTCCACCACACCCACAGTTTAAAGTTTTAATGGATAGTAATCGATCCCCAAATACAAGTGCAAAACCTGACAACAAAACCATGACCTCACCTCTTTCAAGTTCACCACAAGGAATCAGGGTAATAAATGAGGAAATTATTTCTAAGTCCTCACCTCAGCTGCCACCAAAACCTGCTATAGATTTATCTGTGGCACCCGCAGGCTGTGCCATACCAGCCATAGCCTCAACTCAGGTGGGTGCCTGGCCTTCCCACTTTCCTGGACTGAACCAACCTGCATGTTCAGAAAATTCCTTTGTCATTCCCACCACCATTGCCTATAGCTCCTCCATAAACCCTGTTAGTGCTTCATCCTGTAGACCATGTGATTCAGACAGCCTCCTGGTAACAGCATCAGGTAAAGGGGTTGATATGCTACAAACTGTCTCCCTCAAAAGTGTTTTGGTTTTCTTATGTCTTGTTTGCTTTATTTAGCTTGTAACTTTCTCCTTCTTACTATCTAAAAGCTAAAATTTTCATTTATATTTTTCCCACATTCCAGGGATATGGGAATTCTTTCGCTGATTAGTAATGTTATAAATTAGTTTGCTTCCTCAAGGAAGTCTCCATATTGAAGGCTTTTTTAAAAGATAAAGAGGACTAATATTTAAAGTAAGTGAGCTGCAGATTATGGTGTATTAAACAAATTCCTTTAATTTTTTTTGTAGTTATTTTTGGTTAATGCTAGTATTTTGGACTTCAAAATGCTTTCTCAGTCTGAAATGATGTTTTGACTACTACCTCTTCAGGTGATCTTCCATGGAATATGTATTTTGATGCTGTGTAAATCTTTTAAAGAATAGAGCATAGCTGGTGCTATGGTATGCTGCTATGGCAGTAGGTGGTTGCACATTAAGACATGTAATTGCCTGTATAACAGTGCAGTTTCCTGTATATCACTACATGCCTATAAAACATGTTTTATTTTTATTTCGATTTTTCTATAGTTCTTTTTTTGGTTGTAGGCTTTGTTAATACTCATGTATGGCATCTCACAGGTTTACTTCAACAGATAAAGGCACAAGTTTGCTGTTGGAAGGTTAAAATCTAACTGTTGAAAATCTTAAATCTGGAGTCAATGTGTGTATCTACAACTCATTTTGCATTGTGATGGGGACTTAATGGTGTGTCTAATGTGCCACCAGGGAATCTTCTTGACTGCATTAAAGTGAACAAAGACAACACTGATCTACATTTCAGTGAATTGTAGATCTCCTATAAAACTTTTAATTGACATATTTCCCTGCTGGGATCAGTAGCACTAGAACACTAGGTAGAAGCTCCTCTTTAGCTTGACTTGCACTGCAGCGAAAGAAAAGGAACACACAGTTATGGAACACTTTAGACCTTCATCAGCATTGAAGAATGTTTGAATTGTCTCAAACTTTCAAGAGTTAGTTCAGTTATGGTACTTCAGTCCCTCATAACTCTAGTCCCTGCATCATCATCTGTAGGGTATAAAAGCCCTGCACAGCCCATCTGCTTTCAACACATAACCAACCCCTTTCTCTTGGTAGCTGCACCACTAACAAGAGAGTTGAACTCAAGCACCAGTCATGGGGAAGCCATTCCAAAAACAATGTGTGGCAAAACTGAGTGTGTATATATAGGAGATCCCAGGTTTCTTGTTATTAAGTAATTTTTATTCCCATTCCACTTCAATGAAGACTTTCTACATGTATCAGGAGTAACCCAATCATTTGTATATCAGGAGTAACCTTCTAACATTTGGTTGTCACGCCATACTGTCAGAATCTTCTCTCCTTTCTGTGCCATAAAAATATGAGCTCAGAAGTCTTATCCTTCTGTTTGTCTACTACTCCTCAGAGTCAACAACATTGGGATTTGATGACTGCCTATTAGTTTGCTGATTTTCATATGGATGTCCTGAATTTCCATCTTGAATTCTTATTCCAAGATGAGTCTGATTGCCATGTCAGATAGATCATTAGTCTCCCAGTTTTTCAAATATTTTCCAAACTTAATTTGCGTCCAAGTGCTATTAGGCTCCATAACAGAACTTAAAAATTCTTTAAAAAAAAAAAAAGAAGATTTTATGTACATAGGACAAATTACTGGAAAATCTAGCTTCAAAGTGAATAGTTTTTATAGGCAAGAGATCATCTTCTACAAATCCTATCAGCATGAATTCGGTGTATATAACAGTTAGTATTACATTAATTATCTGATATTTGGTAAACATTTAAGATAGTTATTGATTATTCTTTAGAAGAATACATCTCATACGTTAAAAATGAAATTACCAGTGCCTTTCTTCATAACTCCATGTATTGTTTTTGCTTTAGTTGCTGCTTAGAGATATTAACTTTTTTCTTAGCAGGACAATCAGTCTTTTCAATCAGACTCTGCCCCCAAATATTTAATTTGTGTTTCTTATGAACTGTGCAACCATTCTCAGAGAAAATTCTCAAAGATAAGACTTTTTGTCAATAATTTTTTTTTTTTTTTTAATTTTTAAGATTGCTTTCTTTCTCAAACTCCCTTCACTTGTTTTGGGGAGGCATGGAAATATTTGTTGATTTAAATTCATTATAATCCTTGCTCTGAACATTTGATCTTAGTACTTTGTAAGTGTCACTGTTTTTCAGGAATATTTGCAATTGCAGATGGGAAACATATTATCCCATGATCTAAAGTTTGCAAAGAAAGTTTGCTTAAACTCTACTTAGTTTTATGCTATTTCATTTTATTAATATAGAGACCTTATTTTGGTATCTCCTTTACTGGCTACATACAGGCTCAAAGAATTTTAATAACTTTATCTATAATATTCACATAAATATTCACGTATTCAGGAGGTTCTATGTGTTTTACACAAAGTAATGCTTATATTTTATTGCACTTATTCTTCAGTCTCGTTTTCTTTATGTTTTTAAGGGAATTTAATCTATTTTGGCCAAGTGTTCTAGCAAATTGCAGAACTAAATAAATTAGAGCAACGGATATTATACAAGTATGGAAAAACATTTCCTTCAAAATTTTATGCTACGAAAATAAATAGATTTTATAAATATATATGGCAATAAAAGATAAACCAAATTTAATAACACTGGTTTTGTTAAGATAATGTGGTCAGTAATACCTGAATTCAGGCCACTTATTCCCTATTTTCAGCTTCTTTTTTAAGTATGACTTTTTTTGAGGTGAGAAGCATCTAATAAACTACAAATACTTCAGGAACCTCCTTCTCATATCTACATTTTCATGTCCTCTAGGTACAGAATCAGTTAGTTTTATTAATGATCTGGTTGATTTTAATGTTTTATTTACTTTTTTCCAGAAAATGTTTAGAATTTCAATTTTACATTCAGTTAAAGCAGAGCATGGTTAAATCTTATTCATATTTTATTGTACAGTAAGTAGTGAGCTTCAATCAGGACTTTTTAATATTTTTAAAAACAGTGCCAAACAATTTTAACATATTAAAGGACATTGACAGAATCCTTCATTTTTATATTTTTTGTTTGTCAGTAAATTCTTGCTTCTTTCTTCTTACTGTGAAGTCAAAACAATTGATAATAACGTAATCACTAAAGTACTATATTTATTAATTTTAAAAGAGTTTCCTAGTTAGCACAGATTGCTTTAGGAACATATCAACAGCCAGATTTTCAGTAAGGAAGTGTCTTGGTTCTAGGAAGAGGAACTATTAAGAGCAAACTTAAGATGGGAGCTCTGATCCTGTCACGCATTCTGCTAAAATAATGTGATCGTATCTTCTTGTAGAGATGGGCTATTGTACCACGTGTTGCTCTTTTCATCCCTGGTAGGAAGAGACGTTGGCCTTCGTCATTAATGTTGAGCAGACCGCACATAGAGACATTACAATGAACATTTATGGCCTGATTCAAAATCTGTGGCAGTGTTTTCATTAACTTCAGCAGCCTTTGAATCAGCGCCAAAATGCTTCTGCTCTGTTTGGATTTCTACAGTTCAATGGCTGTAAGACTTCAAAATGGAAACAAATGTAGGCGTTTGGATTATCATACCCCTGGGATTTCTGCTTTCACTTTCTTCTTACTTTTGTGCTTTTTATGTCACTCTTCAATGAAATACATTTTTTTATTTTGCTCATTTCTATAATGATTGATTTATTCTCTCTTTACAATTGGCTTTGAAGATAAAAGTGTGTATGGCGGGGGTTGAAGGACTGTTCTAGGCTCTGAAATTAACCATCTCACGTTCTGAAGCTGATGCCAGAAGCTGTTTTCGTCTGTCCCTCTGCCCTTCATCACTGCATGCCCTACAAGCTTTCACACATGCTTCACATTTCCTAACTTTTTGTGTCTGTAATGATGTCCCTTATTTATTGGTATCTTCAAATGTTGGTGCATTTTGTTGGATGAATTGAATTTTATTATACTGCTTCACATTGATAATCAAATGTAAAGTTACATTTATGTTACTGCTTATTTTTGTATCTTTTTCAGTAGAAGGTTTTCATTTAATGACAACCTAGTATAATGAATTTCATCACTGAATTGCAACAACATATTTTTCTTTTCAAGGAGCTGAAATGAAAATTAACATGTGACATTAAAAAATTCCTTTCATTTTGGCATTTCTCTTAAGGATGCCCCAAGAACAAGCAAACAAACAAGCAAATAAAGTACATTAAAAAAATACACTTTTTTCAAAAGAAAAGGAAACCCAAATACTATTTTAATTACCAAAATTCCAGTCTTACTTGGATAAACGATTTTAGTAACTGTAGTGCCACCTTGGCAATATCCACTATCAGTTAACTACCACAAGAAGACAGTAAAAACTACACAAGTACTATTTTCAAAACATTAATACATGTCTAGCAACAGCTGCAGCACAGTTAGTTTCAAAGAACAAAACGCTGGGAAAATAAAACCACTTTCACAGTGGAAAGAAATACCGTAAGTTTTTCTTTGGACCTTAGGGAATTTTGTAAGAGTTAACTGTTCTCAAATGTTGGAAGTTGACGATAATATATTTTTTTGCCACTTAAAGGATACTGTTTACTTTGTATATTGCTTATTGGTTTTTTTAATACACTTCAGAAACCTTCAAAATCCTCTGATTAAAAATATTGGAGAAAAAAGTATTACTAAGTATTAATAGTCAGAAGGTAGCTTCAGAATTGAAGTTATAAGAAGATGTATGGAGTTAATTTTACAATTTATCATTGGTTTAAATTTGGGTTTATAAGGTAACTTCATAGCTGCAGTGGTGACTTCTTACAGTGAAGCTAAAAAAATAAGTTTAATAATAAGTTAATAATATTGGGAAAATACTGAAAATATGTTTCCTTTAGATACTAAGCTAGTAAACTTAATTTAAATTGACAAATTTAGCTTATTTTAGAAACATATCAAAACACTCCAAGCACACTCCAAGCATTTTTTGGGGGTTTTTTAGGGGTTTTTTTGAACTGGAATCAAACTATGTGTTCTTCATTGGTATTGCCCAGATGATGAATTCTTGTGTAAGTCTTGAAGTTAATTAAAATGCATCAAGATCTTACAAGGTACCCAGTCTATTGTTTCTGTAGAATTCTGTTGGGAATTTCTGTATTTCTTTTTTTTTCCCAAAACGTGGAGCAGATCATTCCAGCATGGTACTGCTACTACCACATACTTCTTCTAGTTCAAGATGTTGGATAGCACTGACTAGCTTGAGTGGAACTGAAGCTAATGCCCTGCAGCTCTTCTTCAGTCTCAGGCATGGCAAAACTTCATTAAAAGCTGCATAAATTTGCTTTGTATCAGATTTCAGCCTCATATAGTAACCCACTTGTGGCCACAGAAGACAAAGTTATTTATTGAAGAGATAAATATAATGTGTGTTTTCTAAAGGTAATAGTGAAAATATTAAAAAAACCAAACAACCTTTCTCCTATTTTCTCTTACAGTCTTTGATCGAGGAAGAATGCACAAAATATTCCATGCCTTAGCCAGCAAACTTCATATTCTTAACAAAGTCCCTACTAAAGCTGATTAGTAGTCAACAGAACATTTAACCACAACTCCTAGGCTTTCAGAGTTTTGGATTGAATATTCTTTGTTAATTGAGTGATTCGAAAGCTTTCATGCATAAATTTTATATAGCCTGTTATTCATTCCCACTGGAGCATTTTATAATATATTGTTTAAGTATCACTGAGTAAAAGGAACACTACCTTAGTGGAGAGTTCAATAAGAAGTGTATTTATTTCTGTATTATTTGTGTAAATGATTTCTACATGTTTTTTCAAACTTATTGAAAGGCATGTGAAGTCATTAAGGCCTCTCTGTGAGATTTATCTTTATACCTACAAGTGAGTTTGATAAATACTAAATACATAAATGCTAAAGTTTGCACTAAGGCAGATAAAATTACATATGAATATAAGTACTTTGTTTTGAAAACTTTTCTATAGATACTTTAAAAAAATCTTCCCATCATATTATAAATAATTTAAAACTTGTCTAAAACTTCTGATGGTTTTGTAATTTTGATAATATCATTTTTTGAGACATATAGCTGCTACTACAGTTCACAAGTTTCACACTGACCTTTTGTAATGAAGTCCTCTTCATTTGTACCAAGTGTCACCCCTGAATGCAGTTTTTGTTCTTCAGAATACCTTCTAATGTATAGACAAATCACCATCACAAAACTTGTGCTAAACTAACAAATGCAGTCATTTTGAAGATACTTTTTAGTTCTTAAAAGAACACAGAAAATGAAAGGCTTTATTTATGTGTCTCTAACTTCTGTTGGTTTAACTCACAGGCTGGTCTTCCTCCCTAACCCCTTTGTTAACAAGTGGTGGTCCTGTCCCCCTGGGTGGCAGGCCCACCCTTCTTCACCAAGCTGCTGCCCAGGGAAATGTCACTTTATTATCAATGCTGCTTAATGAAGAAGGACTGGACATTAATTACTCTTGTGAAGATGGCTATTCTGCCTTGTATTCTGCTGCTACGAATGGACATACAGGTAAATGATACTAAGGTCTATTATGGCATCCATGTAAAACAGTGAAAGCTTACTTCATAAGTTTTTAATATTCTGTTAGGCCAAATGCATTCTTCTTAAAAATGTGAAATTGAAAATGAGATATAGATTATATGACCAAAGTCATGGTGTAGCATATATATAAGCAATGCTTCTTGAGGCAGAATTTTGGAATTCAGAAAGCATTTGAAATACAGAAAATTGGTAGCATTCTGCAGGAATATCCATTCTAATTCTCCACTACCTTAGTATAAAAAGCTACCAGAAATTATCAACCAATATTCTGTGAAAAACTAAAGATCTTTTGTAGCAATGGGAACTGAAAGAAGGAACTTTACAGGGAGAAAGCAGCAAAGAATAGGTCATCATCAGGGTTTTGATCTTCTGCAGCAGCAGTGAAAATGATGGAAGATAGTGTCAGAATAGTGTGTTACTTGGGAAATAAAAAGAACCGTTTTTATTTTTTAACTAAATGAAATAGTCTTCATTTGTTACCTAGGCTTTCCTAAGAAAATTAAGGTTTTTTTCTTTCCTCATGACCCCGACTCTCCTCTGTATTGAGGAAGCAACATTTCTGAACCTTTCAACAGTCAAGTCTTCTTATTTTATGAATATATTTATGAAATGCAGCAAGTATGTTACAAATAGATACGAATTTCATGGATACAAACTCCTAGCAATAATTTTCAGACATTTAACACAAGGCTCTCAAACAGCAGTTTGTTTTAAAAGTCCAGTGCACATTACTGTAGCTTTTTCTACCTATGTAAAAACCTCCAGATTCTTATATTGCAAGTAGTATCATTATGCTGTTTCGGACTCTAAAGATGAAATCCAGCAATACCAATGGCAAATACTACATTCATTTTTAGTAAAGTCAGAATTCTACTTCAGAGTAGAAGGTGGAACATAGTCCCATTAAAGTCTCTGCTTTCAAGAGTACTTTTTGGTTTATTTAATAAAATATTTATTAGTGACACAATTACAAACCCCGATCCAGTGTTCTAAATAGTACTTGGAGAGACTATTTCATAATTTTTCTCAAGTATTTTAAAAATAAAGCTAAGGTTGGGATGAAAAATCGGCAGCTAGGCAGATAGTGTACATTTTTCTGACATGTTCAGGGTTAATTTTGCTACCAGGCATAGAGAAGGAGGAATTTTCCCTTTGCTCAGAATGGTATATTTTGTCTTTGCTTCCTAGGTGCTATGGGGTTTTTTTGTAGAAACATCTGAGCCTTTTCACCTAGATTCTTTCCTATTGCCAAGACCTTTAAAATAGTGAAGAAGTACTTTTTTTTTCCTTTGGTGATTTTTTCCTTTTTTCAACTTGTTATCTGCAGTATTAAGAGTCCAAGTTAATTATATTGTTTGGATTTATTATTCTCCCCTCACCAAATGGATATTTGGTGTATTCTTCTAGGCTTAAATCCATTTATCGTTGCTAATGTTTGTGGGAGACCATAATTGACCTAATTCTTCTTTATTCATCTTCTATTCTAAAATTGCTTTGAAGCAAATGTCCTGATTTTCAGTTACAATTACTGAGCAGCTCCTACTGACAGCAAAGGCAATTTGGTTCCTTATTTTATTGTCAAAATTTCAAATAAGGAAGACACTTGACAGAATTGTGAAAACACAGTAATAAAAAGAAACGTATGCATAAGCACCCTGTAATTGTTTAGTAGCTTTTATTTTTTTGAGATAAAAACTATATTACAGAGGTTATAGTGTTGCTCTTCTATTTATAGTTCACAGGATATGAAAAATACTTTGTTGTACAAATCATTACATTTCTGCAACGAAATGGATTGTATGAACTCTGAATGAGAGAATCACACAGCAGCAGTGTTGATATCTCCTTAATAAATTATATAAAATTGAAAGTTACAGATTTATAATATTTTTGGAGAAAGATTTTTGTGCTTAACTTTATTATATGATCCTTTTTCATTACTTGTAGTTTGTTCTCAAGTGAATGGATATATGTAGCAATTCAAAGTGGAGACTTTTAAAAATAAGTTTACTTAAATTATATAGGCTTAAGAAAGGATGTATAGAAATAAATATTTTTAAAAGTCCTTTCTGATACCTTTTCTTAACTAGCCAGGTGAAAGAAAGGATACTGGTGTCGTTTTAAGGATAAAATAATTTATTGTTCAAATTTTTCAATGTGTTGAGTATTGTTGTCAATGGTAAGTTTCTGGGGTTTTTTTTTTCCACAGAGTCATACAATCACTTGTATTGTATGGAATTCAGTCTAGCCATAAGACTTAACACAAGCCTACACTGGTGGATGATCACACCATGATTTAATTTACTGAGAATATTTTTAAAGTGGACTTAGTGACTAAATGGATTTTGAGATTTCTTAGTCAACTAACCAGTTTTCCCTATTTCTCCTGGAGAAGATTTCACCAGAAGAGAAGAGTAACTTTAGAATTGATAAAAGCAAGCATAACGAGTACCTCCCTTCAGAAACAACATGTTTTGGAGATTCTGGGAAGAGTGGAAAGTGAATGATCCCCACACATTTTCAGTGAAGAAATACAGTATTTGAGATGTGTAGATAACTAGAGAGTGGTAGAGCATGTTGTAACCAGCATGGTGGCAGCAGCTGGTATGTGCTCTCAGCCTCTTCTGTAGAAAAAATTGAGTTACACAAGAAAAGAGCACTGAAATATTTTTTCCTAATCTATCCTAATTGCAAAATTGTGTAGGTTTCCTGTTTGGAAGCATTTGCATTTTGAGAGCTGCAGCAGAGGGTTTTTCTAGCACATGAAGTTAATAGCAGATGCTTTGTTTCCAGCACACATTGTCCCTAATTCTGTAGTTCCGAGAGAGAGAAATTCACCCTAAAAAAACCACACTTTCTTTGTATTTGAATGGACATGAGGAAAATGTTAATTTCATGATTTAAACACTAGATTGGGATAGGTGAACAGGTTGTTATGGCAGGCTGTCTTGGTTTGACCATAAGCAAAGAAGGAGCCACTTCAGGTCTATTGTGTGCTTAATAACAGTAGTTCTCTTAGCTAATAGATCTGCATAGCTTTATGATGTTGCAAATTGTGACCATTCTCTGCCACAAAGAGGTTGAAAAGGACAGAATGAAATAGTAAGAGTTCCTGAATCTGAGAGATGCGGAGAAAATAATATCCTTTGGACTCAGCTATGTGCTAATCATATGCATTTATGGTGTAATTGATTCTCTTCTATCCTGAGTATTTGGAGGCTGTGGCACCCTGATTGATAGGAAAAAACTGGAATGATTTGGGAAGTAGAAAGGAGTGAGGTGCAGAGACATACAGCTACATGGAGTCAGCTTTGTCAAGCCACCGGATGTATCTGCATGATGTTTGCCAACACTCTGGAAGAACTAACTACCCAGCTGTGGTGGAGAGCAGTAAAATCTCCAGGTCTTTATCTTAATTTGTTTCCATGTCTTGCTTTCGCTGTGACCAAAACTTTTAACTTAGTGGCACCAATGTCTGTCTAGTGCCTGCCCTTCCACCCAGTACTCCCCACTGCTGATTACTTTGATAGCAGACCAGAGTGAACCGGAGTGAATGAGCCTGGACTGACCCAAATTACCCTTCTCCAAATCCCGGTAAAAACTGCATCCAGAAGACCCAGGCATCTTGGAGATAATTGCTCTTTTACTTGACATGCCACCAGAACAGGTCATGTAAAGCTTACTAGCTCACATGTTCTGCCTTATGAATGTAGCTGTATTTCCTCATGGTCACACTTATCCCTAAGAATAAAAAGCTATTTTCAGAAGCAGTATTTTCACAGAGACAAGCTTCATCAGAAAGAGTATTTTCACAGACATAAGCTACCACCTGAATGATCTGCCAATCAATAAGTGTGAATTAACCATGCCTTTCTAGACAGGTAGTCTTGTTCTGTGTGTTCATGGCTTTTGCATGGCTAACATATGCTTTATGAACAAACAGCAGAGTATTCTAGGCAAATACTTGAAACTCCTAGATAAAAATTTTTTCAACATCCCTCATAAACTTTAGAAGTATTGTAGGATTTCAAGCAGGAATCTGTATTTTCAAGTTAATCATTTAGTATAGGACTGAGATTGACAATGGAAAGAAGAAAAAAAGATAGGTCATTCTTAGCAGAGTATTTTTGTGTTAAAAAGTGAATGAAAACATAATTTTATTTTAAGTGGTACTATCTTGCAATTGGAAGGACTTGGTAAATTAGTTAACAGAGAGCTTCTTTATGACTTAAAAAAATTACAGGTCAAGTCCTGGTAACTTACCGTGACAACCAACTTTACAACAACAACAAAAAGTAATTTCATATCAAATTACTTATTTCAAAATTAAAGAATTCTAATTTACAAAAGAATAACTTAGAGTGTTTTAAAATCTTGTTTCTTAATGTTAAATTATTTATTCAATCAACTCCACATCATCTGTATTAGTATTTGAAAAAATTGTAAAAGGAGTAAATACATTGAAGAATGGTTTAGACTAGTCAGATTTCTAAGTAGTTCTTAATATATGTTTCTGATATCTAGAGTTAAACTTCACTAGCAAAATTTGGCTTCACGATTTTACTGAGTGCTGGAGCAGCATGCATTAAGCTTGCTCAGAAATCAGGTCAGGAGTTTGTAATTGGTGTTGTAGCTGGGCTTATTTTCCAAGTAGTAGTTTCAATTACAAAAGACTTGTTTTATTTTGGTCTGGAGCCAGTTTCAAGAATGAGGAACAGATCAACTGTTTTCTTCAAAGTTAATTGCATCAAATGATATTCCAATTTGTGGATGAAAAGCCATCTAATTACTGTGTAATTAATTATCTTAAATTAGCTGTAGGGATGATGGAATCAGGCTGGTACTATTTTTAGCATGTCATTTTGGAAATATATGAATGGGAATGGTTTAGGGAGGTTTGAGTTTGTCAGCTTATTTTATTTGTCATTGCAATCACAAGTCAAAGTGTCCTAAAATAAGACTGGCCAGCGTGTTGCTTGATGTGGCTTGTGAACATCTCCCCTGTGGCTGTCATATTTGTCACGACTGCCAGTGGGCAGTCATGCCTTTAAGGACTCCTGGATAATTCAGATTCCCCACTTTGGAGGTAAAATAGCTAATACTGTGGGAGTTGCCTGCAGTGGGCATGTATTTGAATCCCAGCAGAACCCAACTCAAACCCTTTTTGCAAAACGGTGGTGATGCCCCCAGGAGGCAATTCTCATCTCTCTCCTGCAAACTTCTTCTTGAGCTTTTATTTCAATCCCCTAAGGTGTGATGTGTAGTCCAAAAGACTGGCTGATTGTTGCCCCTTGAGCAGACTTTAGCCTCTGGTAGTTTTAACTGCTTGATCTTGTTGACTCATTCTGTGGTTTTCCTCCATTTATAGATTGTGTGAGATTGCTGCTGACTGCAGAAGCACAAGTTGATGCTGCTGATAAAAATGGCTTTACACCCTTGTGTTCAGCAGTTGCTCAGGGACATGTCAAGTAAGTGAAGCCTTTAAGATTTTGCCTGTCAGCTATTACTCAATTTAACATTCACTTTACATTGTATAATTTTTTCTTTACATTACTCTTTCATTCTTATGTATAAATGTATTTAACTGTAATTTATTGAAAGCATCTACTTAAATTCATATTCTTATACCATTCTGATTTAAATATTTTCTGTTTGTTTTGTTTCCAATTTCAGTTCTTAAGGTTGCTGAGCATGTATTCTTAGCAATTACAATGTGGTACTGCTCTCCATGGGCATCATATCTCTGAATTTCTTAATTTTCTTTGAGTTATCAGCCATAATATGGGATTAACAGAGAATGGAAGAAGGAAATTATTTTTGCACTGATTTTTTCCAAGCATAGAAGACTATGAATATCATATTCAGAGGCAAAAGAAATCTGAGTTTTCTCCTGAGTGATACAGAATCAAGTACCTTACACAACAAAGCAAGGTTTTTTGAAGGTTTAAGTTTTTTTGTATCAGTAACTTTGAAAAACAGAAAATTATGTACAAGTCAATATTACTAAAAACATTCTTCAAAATGTAGTTAGAATAATTTATGTCATAGAATCATAGGAAATAGAACTGCAAGTTGGAAGCAACTATTAAATAATCGTTTCCAGAGCATCCTTTACCAGAGAAAATTATTTTACAAATTCAAAAGGCTTTAAACAGAGTTACTAAGAATTCTTATTAGAGAATTTACCTTTATTTTACTTATCTTTGCTTTTTTAAATCTTTCTGATTCTTTCAACATTTGTTATTTTTAAGGCTTTTACTCTGACACAGTAACACATAGGAATCAGTCTTTGAGTGTCATACTATGATAGGCCCTGAACCAACAATGAGGAAGAGTGAGATCTCTGTTCTTTTCATGGTCTTCCATAGGTATATAAGAATCTTCAGAGGTCCTTGCCACTTCTTAGCGATTTCGAGTTCATCAGCTAATGGTTACTTTTTACTGGAAGTCTTACTCCAGAGGTAGCAGATGCCCACTAGGTGTTTTGAGCACAGAAACATGTGTCTAGTTAAGTGTTTCAGTGTTTTGTATAAAATCTGTAAAAAATACGCGTGACTTGACAAGACAAACCCAAAATACACTCTTCATGTTCCCTCACTCAGGTAAATATCTTAACACTTTTAAATAGGAAGCTATTTATTTCCCTGACTTACCCTCACAGCACTTTTCTGTGTGTCATCTGCTGTGTTGTGATATTGCAGACTTTATATGCTTTTTGCCTTAGAGTTACTTATGTAATATGATATCCCTAAACACTTTTTTTGCTTTTACTTTTTTAGATAATGAACATGAACTGAATTGTAAAATTGAGCATGGAATAGTGACAGGGCTAGCCAAAAATGTCAGAGAGACTACAAATGGTTCAGGCTGTTCGATCTGTTGGTCGCTTCAAAGTTCAGGCACAGAAAAAACAATCTGTAATATGTAGAATTTGAGGCAACAGTATTGTCTGTCTTCTAATATGGGGTTAATGACAGCACTAAACTGCTCTCAGTTGCACAGTAGGTATCTGTCATAGACTTGCTAACCAGTCCCCTGTGACATCTTCATTAACCTTGTTCCTGAGCCAAGACAATACTGTTGTTCTAACCCTAGTTATGTAGTCAGAAAAAAAATTCTAGTTTTTTGAGGCTGGTCCAGTAATATTACCAGATCAGGGACTGGTTTTAGGAGAAACTTCCAGAATCATTTCCCAGGTGGTCCAGGCCAGGATGGCTTTCCATGAACTTGAGGTGGAAAGTCAATGTAGCTTTTTGAGATTCAACAAATACAATGTAAAATATCAAAACAGGTATTTCTAACCTAGAAGACTTAAAACTCAATCTTGAATTGCTGTATGGAAGTGTTTTGTTGTGAGCCCTTCTTAAGATGACTTCTGTGACTGTATGGTGAAGATGTATGTCTAACATTTGTTAAGACAGAATATTATTTTTATTTGTATTTTTCTTCTGATCAGTTGAGCATTTTTGGAAAGCGTAGATAAGTCATTCATATCAATGCTATCTGTTTTACTCTTCTCTAAAATTGTGCATTTTACCTTGAACTTAACTGATGTTCTGACTGGAGAAAAACTTACCAAAAACAATTTTCTGAAATACTTGTGGATTTTTTTAGTATGTAATTTCTTATATACACTTATATTCTTACCTTACATTGTTTTAAATATTTTGTCATAGTATATTTTGTTACAGTATGGTCTCCTAATCAGTAGTTATTTGGCATTACACTAACTGCTTTGAAGCTCTATTGTTGATATGCTTTCTATTTTTATGGACTGATAAATATTGAGCTGGAGAGCTTATCTTTGTTAACAGTGCTTGTTTGAACTGCAGAGTGAATTGACTGGCATTAAGATTTTTCCAAGGTCTTAAGTGTTGTTGTGAAAAGCTAGGTTGGGTAAGGGAAAGGTAGCCAACCCTGTCATAAGAACTGGGAAAAAAATGGACCTGCTGTTACAGGCTTGTGAGGAAGTAGAGGAGCTTGGATCTGAATGCCAGCTCCAAGTGAATGGCTCTTCAGCACTCCATCTAATCTTCCATCCTCCATAACCCAGTAGCTGCTAGCAATACACCCAAGCCATCCTTCTGGAGTAGCCTCTATTCAGGGATCTGAATGGTAGGTACTGCTATAGCTGTTTTGCTGTCCCCACCGGGTTACTTCCCTAGATGAGTGTCCCTTTTGCTGGTAAAACTAGTCCTAGTCCTTCATTTTATTTTTTCCCTTTTCTTTTTAAATATATTTTAAATTTCAGTAGTCAGAAATGTTTCTTTTTTTGCTCAGCTGAATGTTTTTCTTAAGCAGCTGTCATCAAGTTTTTATCAGTCTTGTGAAATTCAGTGTTTTACATTTACAATTTTTAATTTAAGATTTCCATGTTTAAAGTAACTTGTCTTTATATCTATGTACAAAATAATACTTTATACTTGTGTATATGGGTTGATCACAGGTAGATCTGTATCTGTAAAATCAATGTTTTATTTAAAATATTTAAATGTCCTAAGTTATAAAGACATGTTGGATGTCTAACATAAGACAATTTTATTGCTTTATTGTTCGCTGTAGATGTGCAGAGTTACTAATTATGTATCAGGCTGATATTAACCATGCTGCTGAAAGAGGACAGACACCTTTGTACCTGGCCTGTAAAAATGGAAATAACGATTGTATTAAACTATTGTTGGAAAGTGGAGCGGATCGAACAGTAAAAACCAGTGTAAGTTAAAATAGTTTGTAAAGTTACAATACCTTGTATAGTACTGAATATTAGCATTAAAATATTTATTTAAACTCTTCTTTAAAGCTGGAATAAATCATATAATTTGAAATTAGTATTTTGTTACTTTCATCATACTTTCTGGTTTTTTTAAATGGTATGTTGTCTAAAATTTCCTAAATGATATGACTTTCATACCATTTTACATATTTCAGATTCCACTGGCAATCTGCTGCAACTTTTCTCCAGCACTGGATTTGTAAAATGAAACTTTTCTGGTTTGGCTTATTTTTAAGGTGGAGAAGTGGAGATACGGATTTTACTTCACCTTTTTATGTTAGGGTCCTTTATTGTTCTCCTTGAAGGGACAACACTCCAAAACATTCTTGCCAGTATTGTAAAGTCTCATATATGACAAATGGCAGAATAAGGCCAAAAAAAAGTTGTATCTAGAGGAGACAGAGAGGAGGACTCAAAATTAGTGCCTACGTGTTGCCTTTTTCAGGTGCTTTTCTGAAGTTTTTCTTAGGAGTCTGATGTCAATAGATTCTCATGACAATAGATGTGGGTTATAGGCTGTTCCACAACACAGCACAAAGCGTCGTAGCTTCACAGAACATTCTACTCCTCCTGTAATTATTACACTAAATTTTTTATCATTCATTTATTTTACAACTGGAAAGTAAATATATCTGACTTGGAATAAGAGAAAGTTGTGATGTCAAAACTGTGAAACTGACTAATAAATAGATTATTGCAACATGAAACAATATTGATAGTTGGAATCGTTTTTGTTTGATGCACAGGGAGGAAGCAGTTTACTAACAGCATGTAAGCCCTGTATCACTTAGACTCTTTTTAAAATTTTGGAGACTTTGTCTGTTGACTGTCCTTGGAGAAAGCTGGAAAATTTTTTCCTTTACATTTTCTTCCCTCACTTCCACTCAAAACACATACGAGGAACTCTGTTTTCCCAAAGGATTATTATGTCACTCTTGCTTGTCTTCTTAATTTCCAGACAGAGCCTTCCATTCAGATTCTTTGCTGATACAGGTCTGCAAGCATTTTTCTATGTGTTGGGTGTGGCAGCGTGCTTTTTGATGTTGTGTTTTTTTAGGATGGCTGGTCACCAATTCACGCAGCAGTGGATTCTGGTAATGTTGAAAGTCTCAAGCTCCTTATGTACTATGGAGAGCCGAACAATGGGAACTGTTTGATGGATGCAGAGCCTAATTTAGACTACCTTGATCTGGAGAAGAGAGAAGATGACTATAGCAGTAGAGTAAAGCCTGTTGTTTCTGCAGATCTCATCAACCATGCTGACAAAGAGGGTTGGACTGCTGCCCATATAGCAGCATCAAAAGGCCTTAAGGTTAGTCTGTGTGAACAAGTTACAGTAACCTGATAGAATTTAAGGAAGATAAATCCTTTTCTTTTATCTTTGAAGAATTACAACTTAGATGTCAAGTCTAAGTTTGTTACCTAGTTTATAGGCCAACTTAACAGAGACAGACCTCCAGTGGACAATTTATGCCAGAATCCAGGTGTCAAATGGAGTGAATTGACATATTTAAATGTCTACTTCTTATGGGACATTAATAAAAAGAAGAAACTTGAGATCCAGATTTTCAAAGTTAAGGTGAGGTGAGGCCCACCCTGAATGCCAATTCATTGGATGTCATGTGCTTATAGATATAGGTGAACATCATTTCTAGTTACAGGTAGGAATGGTTTAACTATGAACAGTTTTTCCTCTGTGAAGGAGAGGAGAAGAAATTTGAAAACCAGATTTATGCAGACATACATTGTTTAATTTATTATTTTGGGCAGCCTTTTTAGCAGGCAATGAAACATTTTTGCGAGGTTGGGTTAACTCATGACATGGAGGATGACCTGACAGATCTTACTGATGACAAACAGGAAGATTTCTGGAAATTTAATATTCCTTCTTGCCGTCAGAAGCTATACATTTCTCACACTGACTGTTTAAAGGACTTCTTTTTATATGGTAACTGTCAGTCAGAGCTTACTGTGAAATTTTTACCCAGGAAGAAAATAGAGGGTGCTAAACACAGAAGAGAATGAATTTTAAGAAAATACAGTCTGAGACTTCAAAAATCTGCTTGTGTTTACATGCCTAGTTCAATACCTGTCATTATGTTTGCTTTTTTTCCTGATAAATTTACTGTGATATGTTCAAAATAGACACAGGTTTAAGATTCAGTTTAAGTTATGGGGTTTTTTAGGCACAGACACTGTTTACTCAGCATTTTGCATTACACAGAGTCAGTGTTCCATTACCAATATCTGCACCTGTTAGGCAGGTGCAGTCTCTCATTTCAGTTTTCACTCATATGAATTTAGATGGAGTTTAAGGTATTTGCTATAGTCTGCAAATACCTAAATAATGTGCACTATGTTGGCTCTTTCTGCAATAATATAATCCTCAGGAAATTTGAATTTAGGTTTGATTTGCTGTCTAAAACTGCTTTGACTAGGTGATCTCTCTGAAAGTTCTGACACTGGAAGTCTTCATGTATGTCTTTCATGAATAACTCAAGGATTTGAGTTTCTAAGCACATTCCAAGTCAACTGTTAATAAGATCTCCATTTGGGGTTGAGGGGAGTCTCTTAGGTGATGAAGGCAATATACAGCTGGCAATCATATTCCTAGTTTTGATGCTGCAGAGACTTTATAAAATTGTATTTGATTTAATGCATTTATTGACTTGAGATATATTTGGGATATTTAAAAGCTACAAAACCTTAATAGCCATCTCCAAGTGCTGTTAACACTTCGACTTCATTCTCTAATCCATTATGTACACTGCATGTCATTCATTCCAGTGCATGATAGCTGCATATTAGCAGTGCTGACACTTGCATCCTCTTGTTTTGAGATAGGGATTAATTCTTTACAGATTAATTCTGCTAGGACATCTTAGCTGTTATTTCATAGGCAGCAGAGACAAGAAAAATCCTCATTTTACTAAGGAAATAATCTTGATTTCTTTGTTCTGTCCCACTTTTTCCTGCTTTACTTCCCATTTTCAGCCTCACAGTTCAGTCCTCAGCCTTCTGCTGTTCTGCTATTCATTGCTCCCATTTGAGAGAGAGTGTTAACAAACTAACCTGGCAAGAAAATATGTGCTTTTTTCTGCTTGATTTCCTTCTGGCAAGCTTAGTGAGCTAATCATAAGCTAAGTACTTATAGGTGCTGTAACTACAGCCTGGTAAAATTTCACCTCAGGAAGATATACCTTGAATGACTGCTATATTTATGAAAGGTCTCAGGGTGTCAGATACACTTAGAAAGGTTTCTGTAGAGCAGCTACAAAATAGGTAACACTATGCCAGCCTGCAACTAGCCACTGTTCTGCATCAAAATACTCAGTAGCTGCTTCTCTGTGTTTTTGAGGTTTGATTTCCCCGCTGTGGTTAACCCCAGACATTATCAATACAGTATTAACTAGTATAATTTCTGTTGGTTCCTTTTTTTTACAATATGGATGTGTCTTTAAAAGCGTATCTGAGATGGCAAAGCTTTCATGAAGGCCACCTGTATTGTTGCAGAATGATGGTCATTAGAAACAAGGACTTGATCCTTTTTCTGATTGCTGATCAATCAACATATGAATGTAGTTTTATGAAAACTTTTTTATCCCACACTAATTTGGGAGAATCTATATAGTGAATATTTTTTCATGTTATAATATGATTCTGCCAATCCAAATTTATATGCTAATAGCTTATTTCTAATTTTAATGATTTTTCCTTTTGTTGAGCATATGACCTTTTTTAGAGGGCATGTTGTTGGCGTCCACAAGATGTTTGTGCTCTGACTTAATAAAAATACATTTTTATATCACTGCATTCTTACTATGAAATTCTTGCAGAATTTCAGGTTTCTGCTTGCAGAAATTCTGCCAAAGAAGAGGCTTGCAAGGTGATTTAAAAATGATTCTTTTTTTGTGTCCCACTCAGATGTCAGTCATGATGGAAACTCCTACTTGGTGAATTGCAAAGTGAAAATTGGTTTTATGGATTGTTACCTAAATAGATTAATTTATTAGTCTGTATTAAGGTTTAGAATTGCTTATTTAGTGTTGCTTGAACATAGAGGCCAAGATGTTCAAACCAGGATAATAGCTGGGTTTCTGTCTCCTTCTCAATACCTAAACTAGTGGCCAGATGTAAGAATTTCTTAATTCAGCTAATCAGCACTTGATGCTTAGAGACTGTAGAACCCTGGCTCTATGTGTTCTGCTTTTTCATAATCATTATTTGAGACTTTCAGGTCTGCTATAAAATATTTTTACTCCTCGTTTTCAACTCTGTGAGAAATAACATTTTATCTATAGAAACTCTGTAGCTGATTGTCTTTAGAAATGCGTGTGTAAGAATTTTAATTAGGAATCTAACTGCATATTGGTAGAACTCTTTGATGCAGCAAATGGACAAGGAAATAATACAGTTCCTACCTTTGCAGAACTGTCTAGAAATCCTTTGTAGCCATGGTGGACTAGAGGCTGAGAGAAAAGATAAGTGTAATCGAACATTGCATGATGTTGCTACTGATGATTGCAAACATCTCCTAGAAAACTTAAGTAAGTAAATGCTATCAGCACTACATAAAAATGTTTTTAGTAAAGAACTTGTGGGGCAAAAAAGAGAAATATGAAAAGGGTAGTTGTCACTTTTTTTGGCACCACAATATTAAATTACCTTGATCTAGCAAGTTTCTAGTCTCCAAATTTTGCAAAAGCATATGATAAAATTTTGTTGGAGGTTATTAAATTCCTCATGTCTTTGTTTCTAAACCATTCAAAAAGATGGTACATATTGTACACTTGCAGACATCCATATTCTCATAAAATTTCTGAATTTAATATTAGTAATTACTTTTTCAAAAGCTCTTACCCTTATCTTCATATCCTCCCCTTATCTTTTCTTCAAATTCTTGCAGAAATAGTCACTTAGTGGTGAGTAGCTGTCAAATTTCCTCAGGCTAAGATGATCATTAGTCATATCCGAATCTCTTTTTAGAGCGCAGTTTATTTTGTCACTTGTTTATCAGTGAGGGCATTGTTTGTTTGATTCTTCAAATATGTCTTAGAGACAACATCAAAGAACTTCTTTTCCCCGGCATCAATAACTTCTGTAAGAAGATTGCTCTTCTGTTGAAACCTGTCATCTTCTTCCATCTCTGTAAGTTTTCTCAAAATTCGGCAGAGCAAGCTCATCTGTGTATTTCTTGAGACAGAACTTAATTCATCCTCTCACTAGTTTTGTGTATTTTATACCACTGTATAAATATAGCTATAGCTATATCTATATATACAGAGAAATATATCTGTATTTCTCTGTATGGTTAGAATTATGGCATTTGTTAGATTTTTATGCTTTCTATTTTTTCAACTTTTTTTGTGTTTGTCTTGTGGAATACAGGGATGTGGGTAGTTAAGCTCACTGATTATCAACAAAATAAGGAAGTTTTTTGTCTGCTGCTTCTGATTTTCCCCTTCAGCTGGTTCTTACCAGCCAGTTCTTACCGTTTTACTGCAGGTTCAGAGGGGAACACGGCTCACTTTCTGATAGAAACTCCTCCATGGTCATCTTCTTTATCACACTGAAGCAAATTTCTGATGGCTGAATCTGCAGCCTGTTAAATTAATGCTTATATTGTTTCCATCAGTCTTAGTACCCTGTGTCTCTGGTCATGGTCGTCATGAATCCAACGGCTTTTATCAGATCAGAATCTTTGGGCGCCCCTTCTCTTCTTCTGTACACCTTAAACCAAGACTGCATTTTTGGGTAAAGTGTCTATGTACCATCCTCTACCTTCCTCACACTCCAGTAAGGTTTCTACTGTAGGACAGGAGGATGTGCTCTGACAGATCTGAAAGACCGGGGGCCAGGATTGCCAGCTATGCCTTAGAGGTCACATGCATTGAAGTTTAGGCATACACTATACCTCTGTCCTAGGGGCCTGTTTCCTGGTGGAGAACCCTCTGTACTCCTTACAGTCTGCGCTCATTTCCCTGAGGTCCAGCCATCAGAAGGGCAAGCCTTTGGTACATTTCTGACAATTTCACATCTGAAGGATGCCTCTGAGTAATCTTTTCCCTATGGTAGGCTAGTGGGTTTATATCAGAACTTCTCTGACATCAGAAAAACTTCATTGGTTTGTATAAGTTGAAGATCTGGCTTCTGGACACAAAAGGGAAACAAAGATCATGTTGCAAGACTTCATAATAAGCTGATACAGGGCTTTTTTATAGTATACTTCTTTTAATTTCAGGTATAATTTCTGAAAGGTATTGTTTGGCATGAAAATTAGAAGATCGTTTCCTTTTCATTTTTAGTCATCTAAATGATGTCCAGAGACTGCTGCTTCTTTTGAGTTGTATTCCAAAGAGCAAGATTTAAAATACTGCATAGTTTCTAGAATATGCATGTAAATTTCCTTTTTTAACATTTTGTCAATTTATAGCAAATCAAATATACCCTTTCAAGTGCATTTTCTGTCTTGGCTTTTTATTTGAAGATGTTTGTCTCAACTGTGTTTCCCACTTGTGCAATAGTGCCAGAAAAATTATTTTCTACATTGATAATAAAAATGTGCACAAACACAATAAACTGAAAAATTAAGACATTGCCTACCATCTGTCCTAATTTCTAAGTAATTAGTCTGTAAAGAGCAAATATAAGATTAAGTAAATTTTGTCTTGTTTCCTGTTATTTAAGCATAGTAATACTGAGCTTTTCTTGTAAAAAATGATAGATACCTTGGTATTTTCATCACTGCTCTGATTTTGTGATGGTGATGTGTGCTATTCTTTAACATTTGCTTCTCTGTAGCAGGAGTTATTTTGTAGCTTTCCTTTGTAATAGTAGATGTTATTGGTTTATAATAATGGGATTATTTTAAATTGAGTTTTACAGTTTTTCTCATTGTTGGTGTTTTGTTTTTCAACAGATGCTCTTAATGTACCTGTAAGGATTTCAGTCAGTGGCATTGAACCAGTCCATTGTGGTGCAGAGGAATTTGATACAATATGTGCTTTAAATATCCGCAAGCAGACGTCATGGGATGATTTTGCAAAAGCAGTGAGTCAGGCAGTGACAAACCATTTCCAAGCAATCGCTTCTGATGGATGGAGGAGCCTAGAGGATCTGTCATTTAATAATGCTGCAGAATCCAACATTGGCCTCAGTGCAAGCAGTATATTTTCTGTCAAACTAGGTATCAATATTGGTGTTAATGAAAAAAGCAAAACTTGGGGGTGTTCTTGAATTTGTGAAATCTTCTAAGTAACGTAAAAATATCTTTGAATTACTACATCTTTTAAAGATTAGACTAAGAAAGACCATTACTAGATATGAAACTTTGAACAGTGCTGGCATGAAAGGGTTTCTTACTTTTAGCTGTGTGTATGGCACTGATGCCTTAGGATTTTAGCTTTTATATTTTCATATATTTGTAATCCTGCAGTTCTTTAATGTATAACTCTAAACTCCATATAGTGTTAGTTACTGCTTTTCCCATTTTTGTCAGACACAACAATTCCTCTCTAGGCCTGAAAATCAAGGACACCTCACTGTTTCAGGCCTCGAGAAATGTAAACAAAAGTGAGTTGGGAGGAGCAAACTAAGAGAATAGGACTCCACTGCCTGAAGCTGTAATTGGACAATTAACCTCTGATATGCAAATGGACAAAACTTATATCTGTCCAAAAAACGTGTGACTGTCGTCCAGCTTGGGTGTAGTCTCTGCGAGACTCCTGCACTGCCCAAGGTGTGCCCTGTGAAGGCCTTTCAATAACTACCTGCCCTTTATCCTTTCACTCTGTCTAGCCTCTGTTCTAGGTCAGCGTCTACAAGGCACCAGCACAATTAATTACGCACTTTAATATAATCCTGGGGATCATGAGGCCCTATGTTAATTAGTCTTTTAGTACTTTTAGTACTCCAGAGGAGAAATCAGTATCTCAGGTGAAACTAAATTCTCACCCTGAGTGCTGTGTGCAGTTTTGGATGGCACAATATAAGAAAATGCAATTAGGGAGTGCCCAAAGAAGAGACATGAGGATGGTGAAGGGCCTTGAGGGGAAGGCGTATAAGGAGTGGCTGAGGGCACTTGGTCTGTTCAGCCTGGCGAAGAGGAGACTGAGGGGAGACCTCATTGCAGTTACAACTTCCTCATGAGGGGAAGAGGAAGGGCAGACACTGATTTCTTCTCTGTAATGACCAGTGACAGGACTTGAGGGAATGGCCTGAAGTTGTGTCATGGAGGTTCAGGTTGGATATTAGGAAAAGGTCTTTAGAGGGTGTTTGGGCACTGGACCAGGCTCCACAGGGAAGTGGTCACAGCACCAGCCCTGACAGAATTAAAGAATCATTTGGACAATGCTTTCAGGCACATGGTGTGATGGGAATGTCCTGTGCAGAGCTAGGAGTTTGACTTTGATGATCCTTGTGAGTCCCTTCCAACTCAGGATATTCTGTGATTCTACAAAAACAATTCAAAGCCTGCATTGCTTCTTTACAGTACATCCAGAATATACAGTAAATACAGACTGTAAATCACCAGCATGGGTAAACAGAACTGCCGTTTTATGTAACTTCACTTAGCAAGGTACAAAATAGAAATCTTTACAATTACGAGAAATCGGCCAATATGTGGTTGCCTTAGTAACAGTTGTATAGATTTCTGAAAATCCTTGTACTTCATCTTAAATCTCCTTCCTTCCTTCACTTTCCCATCAGCAAAACTGAACCCTAGTCACATTAGACTGGGAAAATTATTCTGTTTTACTCTATTTTATGTGTAAAGATAAAGACAGGCTAGCTGCTTAATTTGTGTCTCAACTGGCAGAAAACACTAGTATGTTCAGCCGTATTTCAAATAATAGCATGATTTAGTACATCTCATACATGGAGCTGGTTTGGTTGTCAAATTTGTCAGTGTATGCACATAATCTTTGTAAGCAAGAGAATATGGTTGAGTGTAGGACACTTTATATGCATACAAGGAATATCTCTCTCTTTTATTTTTTCTTTTTAACAGGAAATGTTTCATGGTCAACAGGTCAGATTTTTTCCCAGCCACCATGGGACTTTTTGAAGAACAATAGAGCTGAGCATATCACAGTGTTTTTGTTTGGTAATTTTCAAGTAATAATTTTTTTCAGTTTTGAATGTTAGACACTCCATATGAAATACATATTTTGAGAGTCATTTGCTACTGAGTTTGTTCTTCAGTCTTGCTTGATTCTCAGAAACATCATATCCATTTAATTGTTTAACTAGATTTTAAAGTGTCTACAACATTGAGAAAATGTGCTGGCACATAAAAGTCCTACTGCGTTTTTCAGTCATATAGAAGTATATATATTGCTTATGTCATGGATACGCATGAATCTATGGTGCTAGATAAATGCCTTTCATTTATTCAGCATTTTAATTTGCCTAGCATCTAATTTTAAAAGGTCGCTGTAGAATACTGCATGAAAATCCTATGTATGAGTCATACATGCATGTAAACATGAGAGATTTAGGAAAGTTATTTATATGTCTTGTTTTAAGGACCTCAAGAAGGCTGTCTAAACAGTGTGACTTATGCATCCATGATCCATCTTCAGACACTTCAGAATTACCTCCGCCTGGTCAGTAGCTTCTCTCTGCATGTTAATTGCTTGTCAAAATACTTCTGTAATAGTGTTGACAAAAATCAGGTTTTTTTGCTCTCTGAAAGAACATGAAGACTTCTAAAAAAATGAAATGAGATGAAAGCTGTTATTTTAAAATAAAGTTCTCTCTAAATTTACCCCTTAACTTTAGTCTTGTGAGGGCATTAACTTTTTTCTTTAAATAGCTGCTATCTGATTAACTGAACTGCTTAAAAATGTATTAAAAGCTCTGTGATATCTTATTGCTTTCCAAAGTTATTTCATTCCACTTTTTGAGGAGGAAGTAAATTAGAATAACATTAACATAAGCAATTATTTGATACTTGAATTTTATTACTAGCTTATGTAGAAATGTCCTGTAACACACTTTATTTAATACCTCAAAATGTAAGCCTAATTGAATAATATGAGATAACTTTCACAGATCATTTCTTTTAACGTTGCATCAAATCAGAATTAATTTAGAACCTGCTTAATTTCTGCTGCATCCTTGGATAGTATTTTATGTTGTCAGGAGAACATGCCACAGGTTTCAGCAATATTGCACAGAGATATGAGTGTATTCCCTTAGTGACATTTTAGAGGTAAAATAGAGTTAAGATTAAAAAAAAAAATTTCTACCATACTGATAACATGATGCATTTCTACTGCAAATAAAGTCCTCAGTCTAAATCCTCATCCTTAAGTTAGCAGTGACTTAAACTGATGATTTTGGCATCATTCTGATGTAAGTATCTTAATTCAAAGTCAAGAAAATATTTGTGATTACTAAACTTATTCTTCCCAAATGAATATTTTAAGTTTTAAAGTCTGTTACAACAAAATACCTTGCTATATAGTTTTACAAGTTAGGATATAAAATTATCAATATATTTCCAAGATGTTGTATGCAAATATTGTCTACTTTGAAATTAATATAGTAAGGATTATCAACTCCAGTAGTGCAAATCAAAGAATTTTGTCTTTTAAGTGCTGATTGTGTCATCTAGGTTTTAAAAAAAAAAAAAAATCCAAGTCTGAACTTCCAAGAATAATTTATTTATGAAATAAATACTTCTATTTATCTGTCTGTAGGTTGAACAATACCGTAATGTCATTTTCCATGGTCCAGAAGGAAGTTTGCAAGATTATATAGCATATCAGATAGCAGCCTGCATGAAGGTATTTGCACAAACATATCAAGTAAATTAGTCTATAAATGAGAGTTTTTACTATTTCACCAAATATATAAATTTTCAACACAGCAAAAGCAAGTGACTGCAGGATCTACATGTGAGATTGTTAAAGTTGAAGTGGATGCTGGTTTCTCCAAGGAGCAACTTGCAGAACTGTTCATCAGTAATGGTAAGGTTATTTCAGCAAGACTAATTTTGGTGATTTGCAGGAAAATTTTTAATGGTGCAAAGTAAAGAAATACATGAATAACATTTTGCATAGTGGATGGCAGGTTTTAAAGGAACCCATAGTTTTTCAGTTGCTTGGGGCCAAATGATACAAGTCTAAACTGAGGGAGAGGTGAACATGACAGAGCTCCCAGTAGAGACTTCTGTCAAAAGTTCATGCCATTTAAGTAAAATTAGTAGTTTTAAATATTTATTTTTGTCTCATTCTTTTTTCCCTTTGTTTGTGATCCTTTAAAAGTTGATTGCTCTGGTTCAGATCAACTGAATCAGAATTGAAGGTCTACTGTCTGTGCTCACAAACAAAAGCAGAGCCATCCTATCAGGTTGTACAATGCCGTGCAGTGCTCTGTTCTGTTTGTTCTCGTACTGCCTGGTGTAACTTCAGTCTGTGGCAGTATTTTCTCTAAGGAAATCCCAGTCACAGTTCACAGGATAGCTTGTGCCACTGATTATTCCCACATGTCACTTTCAATGCCATCACATTGGTGGGAGAGAAGAGACCATTTAGTCAGAAGTCAGCCAGGCTTTGGTGTTCAGCCTGGAGGCAAGAATGTCACTCATAGTTTGGTTTGTTTACTGGCCACTGTCTCTTAGTGTCTCGGTTTGGACAGGT
>VWPU01014105.1:0-22255 GCA_013398955.1 Callaeas wilsoni | reverse complement strand
CGCGGGGGCGGCACCGCGGCCGCCATTACACGGCACCGCCTCAGCGCGCCCGGCGGCCGCGGCCCCCGGAGCCCGGCCTCACCGAGGGCTCCAGCCGTGAGGGGGCCGGGAGCCCGGCGAGCACAGCCCCTGCCGCGGGCACCTTCCGCTCCGCAGCCGCTCCCGGCAGCCGCACCATGGCCTCACCGCCCTCACAGCAGGCGTTTCTCCCCAGTACCGCATCGAAATCGCCCCCTCCCTTCTGATTAAAACCGTTCCCCCGTGTCCCGTCCCTCCGTCCCGTGTCCCAAGTCCCTCTCCAGCTCTCCTAGAGCCCTTTTAGGCGCTGGAAGGGGCTCTGAGGTCTCCCCCGGAGCCTTCTCCGGAGGAACACCCCCAGCCCTCCCAGCCTGGCTCCAGTTTATGAATAAACTGCGTTCACTTTGTCCTGCTAAAACTTGGTGCTCCGAGGAAAACTTGGGAATAATCTGGGTGAAGTTGCTCCCCGGTAGCTGGGTATGAGTTTGCCTAAGGGCACTTTTGGCACTGGAATGGGCTCTAAGGTCTGCCCAGAGCCTTCTCTTCTCTGGGATAAATTTCTCTGTCCAAATGCACCACTGAGTTTAAAACCTCAGGGTTTAAAAATCCCAGACAATAATTAGGTTGTGCACAACTGCGTTACTGCCGGAGACAAGACATGGGGTGTTTGCCCTCGCCTGTCCTGTCCCTGACCAAAATACAGCTTTATATAACAGAAAAACACACAGCGTTGCCCTTTCCTTACCTGCAAAGCTGCCCTGGTCAGCGCCCAGCACCACCTTCCAGCCTCAGAGCTGTGGGACAAATCCTCGATTTTACACGGGCTGGCAACGTTCTTTCAGTGAATCCAGGGCTGAATGGGAATTTCAGCACTTCCAGCACTAGGATTTGTAACTCATGAGTTAATTTTCTCTGGGCAGCCACAGGTGTGTTGCCAGCTGTTGGATGTACTCTCATTTAAACACCATGGGAAGGACTGGTAAGGAAACACACAGGTGCTTCCCTGAACAAGGGAATTCAGCTTTGCAGAGACACAGGGAGGCTGTGAACGTTTTAAAGTTCAGGTTCAGAGGGGAAAGGCTTTGCTTTTCACCACAGAATCCGCTGGAGCTCCTTTGGGGAAAGCTTGGCTGGACGGTAGCTGGGCTAGCACAGAGTTGAGCTCTGATCCTTCCTGGGATGGATTACTTGGATGGAAAAAGCCCATCCCATCCCTTCCACTAGCCCAGGTTGCTCCAAGCCCCTTCCAACCTGGCCTGGGACACTTCCAGGGATGGGACATGAAATCTCCTTTCTAATTGCAGAGGTTTTTCATCTTTCCTTCAAGCAACTTTTATTCCCACAGCAGCTTCTTGCATTTAATTTTCCCTGCTGGTCTGGAACCAAAGCAGCAAGGCCAGAGTAACCTCCAAGTTTCTGTGTCCAGAGACTTTTGTGCTTCCTGCTGCTCTGGAGGGGAATTTATGACCCTGAAGAGTTTAAGAAGAGAAGTATCCTGATATTCCTGGGACCTATCCCAGTCCATCCCAGTGTCAGAGCCATGGGTGCTGCGTGTAACCCGCAGGGAAATGAAGCGGCTCCTCCGGTGTAAAACATTCCACGAGTTCAGCATCCAGCCTGCAATGGCATTAATTATTCATTACCGTCAATTATCCCCCTTTCTGCCGGCCTTCAGCTTCGAATTTCAGAAGCAATCGGTTCTTTTCTGTTCGCAGCTCTCCTGGGCTCGGGGCAGGGCTTGGTGGCTGCTCAGCTGCGGGAGAGCGACCAAAGTTCAATTTAACCATTTATTCTGATTATTTAAATAAAAAACGCTGAGGTTTCCCCCCATGTCGTTTGTTTGCGTTTTTTCCCATGGCAGCCTGGTTGAACCTGGATCGCACTGCTGGTTTTTATGGGCTCAGCGGGGCTTCCCAGTGCTGCTGCAAGCTTTCTAGGAAAGCATTCCAATGGGCAGGGCTGGGTACAGCCTCGCAATTTCCTCCTGGAAAGCTGGGAGGGCTTTTTTGGGTCGCGTAGGTTTTGTTCCAGGCAGCTGTAACACAGACAGGGTCAGGGAGCCTGTGCTGGGGAAGTGCTTCGAATGCCGAGGGAAGGATTTCACCGTGGAAATGCTTCTGAACAGAAAGAACCCAGAATATGGAATATGGAATGGCTTAGGCTGGAAAAGGCCTCCGAGGTATCTGAGCCCAGCCGTTCCCCAGCACTGCCCCACGTCCCCACAGCCACAGGGCTTTAAATCCCTCCAGGGATGGGGATTCCACCTGAGCACCTTTTCCATGAAGGAATTTCCCCAATATCCACCCTGAGCCTCCCCCAGCCCAGCCTGAGGCCGTTCCCTCTCCTCCTGGCCCTGTTCCCTGGAGCAGATCCCAAATCCCCCCTGGCTGCCTCCTCATGTCAGGGAATTCCAGAGAGGGAAAAGATCCCTCTGGAACCTCCTTTTCTCCAGGCTGAGCCCATTTCCAGCTCCTTCAGGAATTCTCCAGCCCCTTCCCCAGCTCCCTCAGCCACTCCTGGGGCTCCAGCCCCTTCCCCAGCTCCCTCAGCCACTCCTGGGGCTCCAGCCCCTTCCCCAGGACACAGAGAGGTTAAGCAGCCTCAGAAATTTTAACCCCTAGGATCATATAAAAACACACAAAAAGCATTTTTGGTTTTCGCTCGGTTATATTTATTTAAAAACCCTCGTGCTTTTCATTAACAGATGAAAACTCACGTGTTGAGATCTGACTTTGAACACATGGCCAAGAAAATTCCATTAAACAGGATTTGAAAAGCTTTATATCTGCCTGAGGTGTGTAAATGCAGCTCACCTGGCCAACGTGCTCCTGTCCCTCGGAGGCAGGGTTTGGGTGGTCGCAGCGTCTCCGGGAGCTTGCTGGCTCCTGTTACTCATTTTTGGGAAGAGGAGGCTGGAAGTCTCTGCACCTTCCAGTGCTTTCAGCTTTCCAAGATCCCATCAAGGGCCGGAGGTGGCACTCAGGGCTCCGGGCTGGTGACAAGGTGGGATCGGTCACAGGCTGGGCTCGATGGCCTCCGAGGGCTTTTCCAACTTAACCACTCTGCGATAAACTATTAATTATCTTTTAATTATCCAGCCCTTAATAGCTCCCATCATTCTGCCCCTTGTTCCTGCGTAGGAACCAATTCTAACCGAGTGGGAGATCCCACCAAGGCCCAGCTCCAAACCCCTGAACATTCCCAAGAATCCTTCAAAGGAGCAGTTGGCTGGAAGTATCTCATTCCCTGCTGGATCAGCAGGAATTATCTGTATTTTTGTACTTCTAGGTCGCAGCTATTTAAGAGCAGATCGTTATAAAAATAAACACCATTTATTTCGCAGAGCAGATGCATCTCCTTCTTCAGAACCTCATTAAATTTTCCTAAAAATGTAACACGTGAGGCTGCTGCCAAAAACTATTGGCAAACAACAAAAATGCCACAGGACTCCGGGTTTCTACCGACTCTCCCCAGCATTTTCCCAACCTTAGTGGAGGACACAAAGAGACTGGACAGACTTTTAAACGCTTCGTAGTTTTGTTCATTTATTGTAGAAAAGTTATTGTAATGCAGTTCATCTTTGTACATCTAAATTCCATAAAACGAATCCATAGAAATGAGGATACTATGGGCATGCAGTCTGCATGATCCTGGTCACAAAAATAACACCACTTTTTTTTTTTTTTTTTTCCCCAATTTTTGTAGTTTTCTTCGAAAGCCACTAAAAGCAGAGGGAGAGCAGAGCATGCACCACTGTACACATTGCATAGTATATGGTACCCACATGCCTGGTCGGGTGCTACACACACAGGGTCTATAGGGCAAAACAAAGGGAAAATCAGCAGAAAACACAAATTTGGGGTGGCTCTGTCCCAGTAAAGGCAGAAATGTCTTCACCAGTGTGGCTCTGAACCGGCTCCCAGTGAGGCAGCGCTGCCAGGCTCTCACTGGGAACCAGCTCGGCTGAGAAACAGAGATTTTCCGGGATCCGAGCAGCCCGAGGTCTGGAGTTTGCAGCTGGAATGGCTGATCCCAGCGTTCTCCCCCTCTGGTTCCACACCACCTGCGTTTTGCTGGCCGGGCTCTCCCCGCCTGCACCAGAAGGGAACCGATCAGGAGTGTCCCGATCCTCAACACGCCTGGGCCCATGCATGCGTTCCTTAACCTCACCTCCCTTCAGGGTTTCAGTTCTCGGGAATTTGGGGTGCTGTGGCACTGCTCCCTCCCCTGCGCTCGGTAACCCCACAAACATTTACTGGGAGCGTTTCATTCCCGACCTTGGGCTACTGCTGGATCCACCAGTCACATCCCAAATCTACACCAAGCTGGCCAAAATTAAAGTTATTAACGTGATTTCAGCTTCCAGGAGGAAATCAGCAGAAATGAATGCAGTGGGCTTTGTGATTTTAAAAGGCTCTTTTTGTTGGCATTAATTAATTAATATGGAAGGGATACAAGTTATTGAAAAATCAATCCCATGTGCAAAATGCCAAAATCAACTGCTGAAGTATCAGGCAGCGAGTAAACAGATCAAAAATGCAATAAATCCACTGATGCTGGATCAGAAATCTCCCCCTTGGTTCCAAAAACACGATGCCGGATGCAGGAGCGGAATTACTGTAAATTTGTGCTATTACAAATGTGCTTCTTTTCCCTTGCTCTGTTGTCACGCCGCTGGCACGAGGGCGGGTTTTGGGCTCAGAGGATTCTCTGCTGCAGCGCAGATTCAGCCCGGGGAAGTTACAGCTCACGAGAGTTTGGATTTCAGGCAATCCTGGCAGGGCAGGGGGTGATCAGGAGGTGCCCTTCCTGGGCACGCCTCGCTCTTGGACAAGACAGGAGCTGGTGTCCGTAGGATGTCCGGACGGGAACTCGCTGCCGAGGAATTTGGTTTCCCAAATTCCCGAGGCAGGTCTATAAATCATCCCGAGACCAAGGCTGCTCCCAGTTTGAAAGGAATAAAGGAGTGACACTCATTAACATTCGAAATGATTTCTACCTCCTCCCCAAATTCTCTGCATGGATTTAATCACAATACTTCTCCTGACTCCTTGAGTTGATTCCACACACAAAGAAATCTGAAATTTCACTCCTAAGTAGCATTTTCACCTCTTTCTCTGAGTTAATTCCTTACATATATTTTACGAGTGTATTAAAATTTCCCTTTATTTTTAAAGACACGCCTTTTATTTTTCCCTGTAAAATAAACTGGGCTCAGTAACAACCTCACCAAATTTAAAATGACACCACACTCTCTTTTAGCATCATTTTAACTCCAGTTCCCCAGAGTTAAGCTCGGCTGCATTACAGGATCCTGCAGCCTTTGTAGGACTAATATTTGAGGGAATGACAGGCAATTCCAACAAAACACATGGCAGCAGAATCCCACGGATCCGAACCTGGACTGGCACCAACACGGGTACCAGAACTTGATTTTAAAATGCACATTTTTAGGCGCAAACCCAGGTTTGTATAAACGGCATTTTATAAAATATGCATCTGATTTTGTAATTTCTTGTCTCAAATTATTTTGCCTTAAAAAACATTTGGAATGTGGGATCAAGGACAAGTTCCAGAAGTACTGAACTCGTGAAAGAAAATAACAGCAGAGGACACATTTACTGGATTATTAAAGAAAAAAGGAGTGTCAGAACCCCTGACTTACCCAAATCAGTGTGCTGGGAACAACAGGAATAACAATATTGTTTTGGAATGGTGAAATCATTAAAAGACAGGAGATTCTGGATGCTCCAGGGAATTCTGTGGTGTTGAGACCAAATGGAATTCAGAAGATTTGGCATCAAAGTGAAGTTACAAATATCAGCAGCTGTGAGTTGCACATCCCATGGGAGAAATGTTTGGCATCAGGAAAAGAATCTCTACATGTTAAATACAACTCCAGGGAGAAAGTATTTGAAATTCAAAGTTCAACAGTTAAAATAATTGATTCACAAACATAAGAATGTGCTGAATTTTCTCTTTAGAGATTGTTGTTATCACCTTGGTTGGTTAAATCCTTGTTAATCCCAAAGTGTCTGAATGAGAAACTCAGATAACAACAAAACTTTAAAAAAATCCCTGTTTTATAAACATTTCTGAACCCTCAGTCTGTGCCAGAGCTCAGAACAGAGCTCTGGTCTCTAACATTATTTTAGTAACAAGGAATGATGTGAGGACTGGAGAATGAGGCTGAATTGCTTCAGTCAGTAACACGTGAACTCCACGATTTCTCCTAAACCACAGGAGAGCTGCTCAGCAGTGCTGGAATCCCAGCAGGAATACGGAGTTACCGACCCCGATCCCCAGCACAGCTCTCACTCCTCACTGTGTCCTGACCAGAAACTCCTTTTCCAAACAAAGACTGCCCAGAGTATCTGCAGTAAATGAAGAGTCTCCCAGCGTGCTTGGTGTATTTGTACTCAGAGGATATCTCTTTTCTAAGAATTAAACGCCCCAGCAAGCAATGAGACCTGCAGGGCCCCCGGTTCCTTATCTTACAGCAGAACGGGCTCTGGGAGAAGCTCAGGACACACAGGAGTCAAGGCAGCTTAACCCCACGGAATGAAGGACCTCGGGCCCATCCCTGACTTCCCTCCCAAGTTTGTTTTTGTCAAACCCGAGTCGTTTTGGCACTTGAGATGTCTCAGGTGATGGACTGTGCAGGTGTGTGCTGGCTGCGGATCCTTCCCTCGCCTGGCGTGACATGGAAGACTTAAAACAAGGCTCCGAAAGGCTCTAGGAAATCTATGTCGACTGCAAATATGCAAATATGCAAATCTCCTCAAGCAGTTAATGAGCTGATCCCTAATCTAGTGCAGAATAAAGAGAAGCAGCTGCTGCCCGGGGTTCTACAGCTCCCCTGCGATCAGGACTTCAATGCACGAACAAGGAAAGCTCAGAGAAGAAGGGGTGGCCTAACGCCTCCTTTCTCATGCAGGTCTGTGTGCTGTACATGGAAAAAGGTCTGGAAAACTTCCTGGAGGATGCTCCACTGTGCTGCAGCACAAAATCCTGGAGGAGGCAGCTGCAGCTGCCGGCCCCAGGCCGGGTCCTGCCACGCTCCCTCAGCCTCAGCTCCTCTGGCATCTGCAGCTGGAGGGAACCGGGCAGGATCAGGTCTGGCAGATCCATCCAGAACTCTGGGACTCCAGTGGATGCACGGATTTCCACGTTTTCCTTGGTGACCGGTCCATTTGGATCACCCAGTGGTGCTGGAGCTGCCTGTTAGGCAGTGGGGTCGTTAAAATGGTTAATTAATCAGGTGTCTGCCACCTTCTAGTGCTGCTGGAAATGGGTGTGGGTTTGGATGTCCCACAAAGGACATGGATTACTTTTCCCAGTAACTTCAAGAGGATAATCAGACTCCAGGATGCTGGAAGCACCAGTGGTCTTCGCCAACTGGTCCAGGAAGTAGAAGAAACTGGAATATTCCAGAAATTCCTTTAGTGCTACATGCTGTCAAAGCCTGGTGTCAGCAGGCTTTGGGAGGAAAACAAGCAAATAAAAAAGTTAAGGATCCTTATTTTGGGGGAAAAACCCAGTCGTGACATGAACCTGCATAAACAAATGCATGTTCAGCATGATCGTGTCAATCCCAGGGAATGTGTGCGGTGGGGAATTTCGGGAGGCTCTGCCTGAAGATGTCAGTGCTCGTACAAAATGGGCAATGAGGGTCAATTTTCAATCCCATGGGATCTAAGGCTTCACTGACGGTGTAAAAAGGTCCAACCACAGGAATTCATCTCTTGGAAGGAACTCAAGACTCGGTAGGTGAAAGAAATGATTGTTAGGAAGTAAGGCAGCAATATCTCCAAGGATTTATCATAGCTCTTGGAATCCAAAGCTTGGAATCAGCTCTACGACTTCCCTGTGAGCCGATTTTTGTCTGATACTCCCTTTTTATTGCAATTCTGACCGAGATGCTGTGTGAAACATTCATCACCGATGGCTGTTTAACCCCACTCCCTCCCACTGGATTTCACGGCTGCAGCGCGCCTTCCAGAGAGCTCTTGTGCGCCGCTGGAACTGTCAGACACCCAGAGGTGGATTTGGGAAGATGGAACATCTAGGCAGGTACTCGGGGTGCTGGGATGTAGGTACTCTACACACAGGGTCAGAGGAGGGGGTTGTTTTCCATTTAAAAAGCAGGATAAAAATGGGAGAAAAAAAATCGGATGTCTCTGTACTCCTGTTCCATTTTGGGACTTCTAGCTGTATTCAGGTTAAGAGTGGGAAAAAAAAGACTATTCCCAACCTCCAAGCACGCAAACGATGGGAGTTTGTTCCTTTTCCTGCCCCTATTTCCTGTCTCCTGTCGCAGTTCCTCTCTGCTGGTCCCGACAAAACTGTCAGGACTGGCTGAACTCAAGAATCATTTGGCTGCAACATTCATGCCAGGTCTAAAAATAATTTCAAACTGGAAAGTGTTTTGTAACTGCTGCAATAATTTGGGATATTTGGCACTCTCGAGAGTTTACATTTGGTTTGTCTGAAAAAGCCATTCTGGAAAGAAATCATTAGAATAAATCCTTTTATTCTAACCTGAAATGGAAATTGAGCTCCCAGCAAACAAATACTGGAGCTGGCTTTCTGACTTCCAGTGGTTTGTAATTTTCAGATTTTTCCTTGTATTTGTTTGTTTGTTTTTTTTTTTTCCCAACATGCTCACGTCGACTTTCCAGTCAATTCACCCAAATTCCAACAGGAATTGGTTTATAAATTGGTTCCAACTGGAACTGGTCATTTGGAATTTCCAGCACAGGAAATTATTTTATAAGTGCCTCGATAAGTACCCGAAATTACAAACGGATGTGTCTAATACCTAACGACAAGAAAAAAAATATGGCTATAAATGCAAATGCTGTATTAAACCCAAAAATAATCCCAAAAACAACCTCTATGATCGGGCAGAAACTGAAGGGCCGGGTTGGGTTTTGCTGCCCCCTAATTAAACATCGATGACAGCAGAGTGCAGCTGCAGTGTCACCGCCACACCTGCCAAACGAACGTGATCCGATTGTTATTCCTAGCTACGTTATGGCAAGGTATCAACGGATGAATCCTGTTTTTCCCCAGTCCCTGGACTCAGAGCCGGTGCCGGGAGTCGTGACTGTATCCGCCGGGGGAGCCGCGGTTCCGGTGGGGTTTGTACGAGTCCTGGTAGGGGTCGGAGTATTCCTCTTCCACGAGGGGATAGTGGTCTCGGCTGTGCTGGGAGCTGGAAGACAAGCGGTTCCTGCTCTTCCGAGCCCTCTCGTTGTGGTAGTTCTCGTCGGAGGTCACGAGGCCGCGCCGCTCGACGGGCGAGTTCTCCGTGGAGTGGCCGCCGTGCCTCCCGCGCTGGCTCTGCGGGGGCCAAACAACGGCAGCGTTAACACCCACGCCACGGGGGCTGCCCCACCTCGGCTCCTGCCAGCCCCCTTCCGAGGCCTTCCAGCAGCCACGGCCCTGCGGCCCCCATTTCCCAGCAAGGCCTGGCCGCCGCAGGGCCGGGAGCGGGCGGCTCTGGTTCCTGGAGCGGGAAGCGGGAGCGCGCGCTCGCCCTGCTGAGTATCATCACACCGAGCATGAAAAGTGAGCTGATGTAGTCAGCATTTATCACTTTTCTCTGATCAGGAACAGAACATTCACGCTGCTACTCCGCTTAGGGAATGTCTAAGCGTCCATTTGCGTGGTTTTGGAAAACATCTGAAGATGTTTGTTTGGGTTGTTTTTAAAGGTGCAGCTCTGAGCCTTATTTAAAACCCTTCCTAGGACCAAACCGATGATGGGCTGCTCAGCAGGCAGCCAAGGGGAGGCTAAAATCATTAGATAGTAACAAATTCTTTCAACTAAAACATTGTATTTAAAGTATGTTGACAGAAAATCCCTCCCTGAGATAATTTATTAATTAGAAGCCTTTGCTCTCCTCACATTCCCATAATGACAATGCCCATCACTTCTCACATGAACAAAATTAGTTCGTATTTTTTTGCCAGTTAACGGCACAATGAAGAAATAGCCTAAAATAAGTATTTTGTTTGCTTTCACCACACATTAAACCTCTCGGGAGTATCAGCACCCATCTCTCAGGACAAACTCCGTGCTGGAACTCCAGCCCCTGCTCTCTGGGATATAAAACCTTCCTCCTGCTGCTGCAGCCTCTGCCTGGCGACTGTTTTCCTGAATAATTTATAGCCAAGGCTGGTGTGGCCGGGCCAGGGATGGAGCAGGGGGTGTGTGGTTACAGCTCCGCGTCGGTGCCGCCAGAGAGACTCCTGGAGAGTCTCTGCAACCTCACCCCGGACACTGGGGACAACTCCAACCACAATCCCCAATTCTCAGAGCACCAGGTTTTAGTGGGGATTATTCAGAAATTAAAGACAGGCTGGGAGAGCTGGGGGTGTTCACCCACAGAAGGCTCCAGGGAGAGCTCAGAGCCCCTGCCAGGGCCTAAAGGGGCTCTGGGAGAGCTGGAGAGGGACTGGGGACAAGGGATGGAGGGACAGGAGACAGGGAATGGCTTCCCAGTGCCAGAGGGCAGGGATGGATGGGATCTGGGGAAGGAATTCCTGGCTGGGAGGGTGGGGAGGCCCTGTCACAGGGTGCTCAGAGAAGCTGGGGCTGCCCCTGGATCCCTGGCATTGTCCAAGGCCAGGGTGGAGCAGCCTGGGACAGTGGAAGGTGTCCCTGCCCATGGCAGGGAGTCGATTGGAATGGGCCTTAAGGTCCCTCCCAACCCAAACCATTCTGGGCTTCCAGGATTCCATGATGAATTATCCTTGTGTTTGTCTGACAGGAATGCAGTTTGGATGTACAATCCCCTCACCAGTTGTGGCTTTAACTCTCTGCGCTCACCCCGCTGCCTTCCCTGTGGTAATTCACCTCTCAGGCTGCATCCTGCTGCTTTCCTGAAGCCTTCCTGCTTCCCTGGGCTGTGTGCTCATCCCAGCGCTGTGCTGAGCTCCCGGGGGTCAGCATGGGACCCCACACCTGGGTGGTTACACACTGGTCGGATGTCACAAGTAACTTTTGATCCTGCTGCGTAACTGGAATCACAGCCTGCAGGAATGGACTTGAAACCCCAATCGCCTGGAGCCCAAGGAACATATCTCCCCAAAACCTGAGCTTATAGGATTTGAGTTCATGCACTAAATTAGGCCAGACTGCGTTTAGAGCTAACCAGTCACAAACAACTCGTTCCAAGGAGTCAGCGAATCCCAGAATGGTTTGGGTTGGAAGGGAAATGAGGGATCACCTAATTCCTTCCCCTGCCATGGGCAGAGACACCTTCCAGTAGCCCAGGTTGCTCCAAGCCCCATCCAGCCTGGCCTGGGACACTTCCAGGGATCCAGGGGCAGCCAGAGCTTCTCAGAGCAATAAATATTTTTCTAGGCAATGTCGGCAAAGATCAAATTTACTCTTCCCCCTCAGGTCAGCATCGAGCTCTTCCTCTAAGGAAGGCGATTCCCAAGGACCGGGTATGGCAGACGCAGCTCTGCCACCGGTGCCCTCCCTGACTGCTCTGGATCTGTGCCACGGAACGTCACGCTCATAACCTCCGTGAGTCAGGAGTTCAATCAGAACTTTATTTCTCAGTAAACCAAAGTCCAGGCCACAGCCGGGTGAAAAAGGGAACCTCCCAAATCCGATTTGGTGAAGCAGGGACAGCCTGTCCCAGCACACCTGGATCAGGCTCACTGCTGCGTGAGGCTCTGGGCTTTTGCTTTTCAGTCCCCGAGGTACCAAGGGCATAAGGAATATAAAATCTTCCTGTATCACAAGCACCTTTGCTAGCTTAATTAGCCTGAGTGCTTTCTAATTACCACACACATCATCGCAGTGAAAGCTGATGCAAATCCTTCTGAAGGTTTGAATGAGTATAAAACCTCCACGTGGGTAACAGGGATGGTGCAAATCCTTACTGTGAGATAACCATGGAAAACAGCAGGGCCTGCACCCTCCTGGCACGGAAAACCTGCAGCCTCTGGTTGGGCCTCGATCACTCCGGGAGAAATTTACCCCTCTGCAGAGCACCAGCACCATTGATCCCACCGAAACCCTTTGGAATTCGGGTGAAGTGGGGATTAAGTGATGCATACCTTCAGCCAGCCCACTGCACAGGGGTGATTTTCATCTTCAGTGTGAGTTTTCCCTAAGTAAATGGAGCAACATTTCACAGTTATTGCTGGTGTCCATTGATCAGAGAGAAATAAATGCCTGAAAAAAATTCTGTGGATACACCCAGTTCTCAAAATGAAACTGAAGAGGTGAAAGTTCTGCAGATGGTATTTTATTGGCATGAAGGGATGGAAAACTGAAATTTTAAGGCAAGTGGAAAATGGAAACAACAGTTTACATGTGCATGTTATTAGTAACAGAACAGTGCTTGTGCATTCAGCCACTCAGGAGACAGTGACTTGCTGGTCCCAATAAAACCAAGCACGGCTTTAGAAAGGTGAGTGCAGGAATTAAGCACCTTCAGGGAAGTGCAGCTCACTCACAGCAAAACCAGCTGGATGTTAACTGAAAACACCAAACAACAGTCATTTCCTCCAAAACTGTTACCTGCTTCCAGACACTCCACAAGCAGAGCAGACGTTACATTTGTCAGGTGAATTATTCATTAAATGTCATTTGTTCAGTTCTATTTCTGACGTACATTAGCAAGTGACACTCCTGGAGTCCCCCACACACTGAAACTTGCAGGATTTAAAGCTCCCTGCAATCCTGAGCCCCTCAAGCATTCCCAGTTATTAACCCCAAACATTTCTGGTTTCAAACTTAATAAAGCACGTACTTCTCATTAAGGACTATTTACATGCCACGATTGAAGTGTCAAAGTTCAGCCGAGTCTGAGCTATCCCTGTGGAAAAAAAGGGTCACAATTTTTTTCAGTGGGTAAAAAAATAACGTCTTTTATTCACACTCAAAGAACAAGCTTTTCCACCCAAAAGGGAACGTTTGGTGAAGTTATGAGGGCAGAATAAAAGGGATCATGACAGAGCTGACTCCTGGCTAGGAAACCGATGGTTATTTTACTTCCCACTAAAGGCAGGAGCATTCCCAGTGCTCAGCACTGGGCTGAGGAGCTGCCGCCTCAGCGGGCGCAGCCCCGAGCTGGCTCGGCAGCGGCCGGGCCGGGAGCGGTGCCTCACGGAGCCGGCGTGAGCGATGCTGCACACACCGCAGCCCCCGGCAGACCGCACAACCCCACCTGCTCTGCGCCGCCTGCCAGGGCTTTTCCTACCTGCAGGCCGGAGATTGCGGCGGGGTACGGGGACAGGGCGGTGGATCCCAGGTTCCTGCCCAGCAGGGGTGTCATGGGAGTGGCGCTGGACGTGTGCGTGGCTCTCCAGTAGGCCTCCAGGTACTCGGCCAGGTGCTCGCAGGCGTCCTCCAGCTGGTTCTCGTCCAGGATCACATCGAACATGTCCTGGTCACAGGGACACAGGGACACAGGGCAGTCACGGCCGTGCGACACGGGGAACAGAGCCGGCAAAGGCTTCCTGTCACACGGAGCCTCGGAACTGTTCAATGAACAGGAATGGGAGCAGGGGAGAGCGAGAGGGAGCCGGAAACAGGGACAGGGGCTTCTTACAACGACAGGGAGTGACAAGGGGCATGGATTCACACTGAAACACGGCAGGGATGGATGGGATATTGGGAGGAATTCCTGCCTGGGAGGGAGGGGAGGCCCTGGCACAGGGTGCCCAGAGCAGCTGCGGCTGCCCCTGGATCCCTGGCAGTGCCCAAGGCCAGGCTGGATGGGGCTTGGAGCAGCCTGGGACGGTGGAAGGTGTCCCTGCCTATGGCAGGGGTGGCACTGGATGGGCTTTGAGGCCCCTCTGCCCATGGCAGGGGTGGCACTGGATGGGCTTTGAGGCCCCTCCAACCCGAACCATTCCATGATTCTGTGGTTGGAAAATAAAATGCTACAAGTGAGTTTAGATGGTGACCAAGAGCCAAAGCCCTCAGGAGTCACTGGACACTGTCCCTGGCTGTAGTGGGAGCCCTACCACGCTGCAAGGCACAAAACCCCTTAATGAACTAATTTATTTCCAGCGCTGGTGCCCCTAAAACCACTCCCACAGCAGTGCAGGCAGCAGGCAGGCCTGACAGCAGCAGCATTCCTGCCTCGGGGGGCTCTTCAGACACCACCTCCATCCCTGCCCTTCCTCCGACCTGCCAGAACCAGCAGAGCCCCTTGAGAGAAACACAACCCTATTTTCAGCAGTTCGGCTTCCTATCTCATCTCGAATCTTAACTTTGCAAAATACTGTGAGAATAGCACAGGAAATGGAAAATAAGTGCAGGTGCCGCGGGTGTAAAGGGCAACCGACACCAGCCACAGGCTGTTTTCTTCCACCTGGTTTTACAGCTCTCAGAATAAGATTTAAAATAATAAAGCCATTTTATTTATTTTTTTAAAGTTTATTCTCTCTTTTCAGCATGGCAGAGAAAGGTTTCCTCCTCTGCCAGCAAGAAGTTTCCTTCTAATCAGAATATTCCTAACACTGCATCCCTTGGTCCAGTTCAGTGCTTACTGCTCTTCTTTTGCTCCTCTCTTTATTACTTCTCCTTTGCTACTCCCCCACATGTTGATGCACCACACATGCCAGTCTATCATTCACTCGTGGAAGAAGCTATTAATTAAAACATAGTTAAATTAGAAAATAAAAGAGTGTGGTTTGCTTACACATCCTTTGCTTTGGAAGAGATTGAAATTAAGCATTTGGAGTGTAACGTGCTTTCTTAGATAAAGAATTAAATTGGATTTAGGACTCTTAACAACTGTCACCCTTTAAATATGTCCCTGCATGGTAACACTGGACTGAGGAGCCTCTCAGGCTGTCCCTGGAGGAGCTGCAGCCCTGGCAGGATCCTGGCTCCAGTGCCTGACATGGAGAATAAAACACTCAGGTTTGCTCTCGCCTTTAACAGTTCTGCTCACACCTCAGCTGGGTTTGTTCTATTTCCATGTACTTGCCAGGAAATCATCTTTTAGGGAGATCCCTGTTGGTGAGAGTCAGGGAGGAAAGCAGTTCCTCTGCAATATTTTCTTAGAACAGGCACAGAAGTTACCACAGGAGCATTCCCAGCTCCTGGTGACTCCCTAGTGATACAAAGTGGCCTTTCCTGAAGAGAAAATCAGTGGCCACTGTCCTTTGCTATTTCTTTTGGTTTGCTGTAGAACCACTGTGTACCTGAGAGGAGGAGGAATCTCAACTTCTACATGTATCCTAATTACATTTTAATTAACCAATGCAATTTAGTTCTGCTGCAGTATAATATTAGGTATTTTTTAGGTTGTATCAAACAGTCCAGAGGGGTTTGTACCCTCTCTTAGCATGGGCATGAACTCAGAAGTTTTCAAAAAAACCAACCATAATGAAGTGTTGGTGAGCAGTGTATTTAGAGATGCACAGTTTGTGTTTCCTTGAGGCCTCTAATGCTCCTGCAGTGGAGTTCCTGGAGTCCTGCAATATTCCTGGTGTCCTGCAGTGCCCAGCGCCGGCTGGAGCAGCGTCAAGGGGAGATTAGCAAGGAATTAATAATGAAAGCAGTTCCTGAGCTCAAATATGCCCAAAGAGACAGCTATTTTTAAAATGTCTAGACATGCAGCACCAGCTCATTCCTTACAGCTGGCTCTCAGCAGAGGAACAAAGTGAGGATTGCATCCTCTGCAAGGACCTTCCCTTTAAACAAACACTCCAAATGCTCCTCTTGCAGGCACCTGAGCTGCAGAAGGGATGAAGCAGGAGAGAGGGAGCAGTGCCTTTGCTCTTAGCCAGGTACTTTTACTTGATTAAATCACGGACCAACTTTAGTTTCAAGCCAAGCCAGACTGTCACGTCCCTGGGAGAGCTCTAAGTCAGCCATCACTTCCTTCCCATGCCCGGTGCAAAGTGCTGAGCTGGTTTGTGAGCAGCTCCTGAGCACGGCGGGGCCGAAGCAGCCTCGGAGCAGGGCTGGGGTCGTGGCTGAAACCTGGCACTGCGACATGTGGAGAGGCTTTTCTGATCCAGGTGGGGCCTCCCGTGGTTGCCTTCAGCACTGGAATGCGATTCCAGGACTGGGTGCTGAGGCAGGGTTTAGTAAATCCGGGGATGGACAATCCAAGTGCCACGATGCACCCAACAAGCTGCAGCAGCACAGGGATCATTTCAGGGAATCTGGGAATCCCACAAGTGAGGGTTGGAAGGGACCTAAAAAACCATCTCATCCACCCCTGCCGTGGGCAGGGACACCTTCCACTGTCCCAGGCTGCTCCAAGCCCCAATGTCCAGCCTGGCCTGGGACACTCCCAAGGATCCAGGGGCAGCCACAGCTTCTCTGGGAACTTCTCTCATTTCAGCTGATGTGAGCCAAGTGAAGCTGACGAAATCACTGCAAAAAGTGCCAAAAAAAGGGCTGTGAAACTGCCCAGGGTTCTGTGTGCAGGTGCCAGAGGAAACACCCTTCACACAGAACAGTGTGCAGAGGGTGCTCTGTGTGTGAGCTCAGGGTAAACATCACAAACCACGTCAACAGGGGCAGCTGCAACGCCAGTTCCACGGCTCACATCCATCAGGAGCTGGGAAGGGATGTGTTTTACAGGGATGTTTGCTCTCCAGGACAGTTACAGCTCTGGCTGGGTTAGTGGGAGCTGGATGGCTCACAGGAATAACCCATCAGCGTTTTAACACAACACAACTCCGTACAAAATTCCACGTGAGAAGCTGTGGCTGCCCCAGATCACTGCCCTGGTACCAGAGGGCTCTCTGCACTCCCATCCCAATATCCCACACAGATCCTACACAAAGCCACATCCAAGTCCATTTCCACTGCCTCTGTCCCAGGCACCAGGTGTGGTTTTCCAAACCAACAGCAAGTTCGAGCTGCCCTGTCCAAACCCCTGCAGAACCTCTCCCACCCTCCTGCCCAGGAGCCCTGCAGGCCTCTGCTCCCTCTGCAGGAATTCAGGATTCCAGGGGAGGGGCACGATCTTTCACCAGGAGGTGGGAGAGCAGTGACTGTGCTCTGATGAGGTGACTGGGATGGGCTGCAGGATCAGGATCAGGGCTCACATGCCTGCACACACCCCTTTCCCTTCCATACACTCCCTGGGCAGTGAGGGGAGGCCTCTGCAGCCTCCTCTCCGAACTCAGACTTTGTCCCTCTGGGACCCGGAGCTCCCCAGATGATGTAATTCGCTAATGAACAGCTCTGCTGTCCCCTCCACATCACTGCTGCCAAAGGCCAAAACAAACCCAGGGCGGGAGATAACCAGGATGAAAGTCTGCAGCACTTTGTGTCTCACGAGTGCAGGGCTGTGTGAGCACCACAAGGGAGTGACAATGGATGGAGCCGGCTCTGCACAGGGATCAGCACAGCAGGAATCAGCAGAATTCCACAAAGCAGGAGCTCTTCAGCCTCTCCTCTGTACTTACTGGTGGGCATTGTGCAAGTTTATCAGCTGCCACCAACTGGACATTCAAGTGTTTGCTTTGTGACTTCCCTCTGGACTTGATCAGTCGCTGCAAAACCTGACAGGAGGAAAGGGCAAAAAGTGAGTTCAAGGATCCCTTATCTCCCTAAAGCTCAGCCTGACATGCCACTGGGGGATTACCAAGGGCAGAAGCTCTTCATAAAGGATTGTCCTTGAATACCCCAAACCTTTCTGATAACCCCCCTGAGAGCTGGGCATGTTTCCCTCTGGATCATGTTTGAGCCCTTGAAAAATTTCAAATGCATTTTTGCTTTATCCTGCTTTAAGTACTAAGTTATTTTTGACAATAGAGGAGCATGAAAATTATATTTATGCAGAATTATCTGGATTGCTGGATGGACTGTGCCAGCAGCAGCAGCAGCACATTATGTCACTTTTTCCCCTTTTCAGGTGCAGGTTCCACACTGCCCATTCCCACCCTGCCCTCCAGGTGCCTCCTGGATTTTAAGGAGAGGAATTACCTTTGGAGAGGACACCTTCACATGGACAATAATTGGTGCTAGAGATGTCTTGATAAGCTGTGCAGGGTGATTTATAGTGTCTGCATCCAGGACAACCAGCTGTAAGGACCTGGCCAGCTCAAAGATTCTTTCAATCTCACTCTGCACTTCAGCTGCAAAGGAAAACAAAGGAGGTGAGACCCCTGAACCCCAGAGCACTGGAATAAATTCAGTGAGATAAAAATATCCGCACCCACTTACTGTCACAGACCCCACCTGTGAATTTATGGCATTGCCATAAAACAACCTGTTACCTGTACCTCTAGTGCAAGCAGCCACTCAGGATGGCAGAGATTTGAGTTCTTTTTTTTACCAAACCCACCTCCTGCTCGTTCCTGGGATGGCATCCCAGAGAGCAGGATATTGGGATTCTACACACCAATTTCCACCCTTGTGCAAGAAAGAATCACGCAGTCATGGAATCATTAAGGTTGGAAAAGACCTCCAAGATCATGGAGTCCAAATAAAAATTCCTCAGGCCACTGTTCCCCAGCAGACTGAGGAGAGGGGCAGGACCCCAAGTCTCACAGCTGGACAGCAAAATTCAGCTGGAGCTACTCAAAATTAAACAAAAAGCTGGTTCCAGGGTCAGGAATGACATTTCCTTGGCTGGACAAGGGAAAGCTCTTTGGCTCCTTGTGATGTGGAACTAAAAGCTTAGGACTGGGAAGAAGGAGGAGCTTTGAGGCCAGCTCAGGGTATGCAGTAAAACGCTGTAGACACATTTAAATTTGTAGAACTGATGTTATCTTGGGAATGGCTGGAGCTGTGTCAGGGGAGGTTTAGGCTGGAGATCAGGAAAGGCTCTTCCCCCAGAGGGAGCTGGGCACTGCCCAGGCTGCCCAGGGACGGGCACGGCCCCGAGGCTGCCAGAGCTCCAGGAGCGTTGGGACAGTGCTCCCAGGGATGCCCAGGGTGGGATTTTGGGGTGTCTGTGCAAGTCCAGGAGCCGGATCCATGATCCCTGTGGGTCCCTTCCAGCTCAGATTCCATGATCTGGAAGGCTGGAATTGTGTCCCTTCCCTCCTGTGTTGTCTTGGGGTGATTCCATGACAATTCTGTATTCCCCATGGCCTGCTTGATCTCTGGTGAACCTTTAAATTGCAAAGGGGGCAGAGAGAAGCCGAGAGAACTCTTCAAAGCGCCCAGCCTGACCTTGTAACTGAATGTTTGCATTCTTTTCTCTCCCGATTCTGACACTTTTGTTGGTTAGAGGACTTTTGCTCTCTGGTCTCTTCGGCTTTCAGCGAAGAAGGGACTGTGATCTGCCTCAGCGGCTTCTGTTCCTTTTTGGGCTGTTTTTGGCTGCTTTTCATCCCAGCCCAGCTCCCATCTCCGGCCCTGCTCGGCGGGAGCCTCCAAGGGGGATCGTCGGACCCTGCCTGGCCCGGCCCAGCTCAGGACTGCAGGTTTTTCCTACAGAAAGAACTCTAAAATCCACAGTCCTCTTTTAGGGGACAGGGGAGGGGGTTTCAATATCCTTTTTTCCCCGCGCCAGCGGGGAACCCTGTTAAATAAATAGGTTTTTTCACTTTCACTTGAGGAATGATCTTCCCGAACCCGTGGGGGAGGTGCTGCCGGGGCCTGCTTGCCTGGCACGCAGGGGAGGGAGAGAGAGAGACATCCCTCTGGGGTTGTTTCCTCCTGGATTTGTGTCCAAACCGGCACATGTGTGTAACCCTGAGCTCCAGCTGTGCCAGTGCCTTACCTAGGCTGGACCTGGTGTTGGAGCGCTCAATTATCGCCCTCTTGCTGGGGTTATTGAGCACAGACCTCTTGGCAAGGGAGATGTCGGCTGTCACTCTGGTTATGGATATCCTGGGAGGAGAGCACAGCACACGCAAACACGGGAGTGGGATTTCCAGCCACAGCCCATTCCAAAGGACAAACACAATAAAACACACTCAGACACGTTTCCAGCTGAGTTATGGCATCGTTAAAGAACAACTAAAGAGACGAGCTGGCTAACTGGGAATATTTCCTATTCCCTGGGCTCTGGGATGGAGCTCCTGCTATTCTCCTTAGTGCATTAATTCCCTCTTCTCCTCCCAACTCACTCATCTCCTCCGTGAATTTACACAGTGCCGTAAATGCTGTGAGTTATGCGAGGCTTGAGGCACTCAGAACAAGGGAGCTGCAATGTACCAACGCTTCCTCTGCCCTCAGAGCTCCTCCAGGAGCAAACCTGGCCCAGCTGACAGGGAGCTGTGCCAGGGGCTGGGATGAGCAGCAGAAAAGGAAGTGGAGCTCTCTGGGCTGCTTTAACTCAAGTTTAACTTCACTGCACCTCTTTAACTTAAGGCAGGTTATTTATTTACTTCATCTGTCAGTGAGCTGGCAAGAGGCAGAATGTTATAAAGCAAAGACCACACAATCCCTTCATGTAGAATCCATTTAGGAGGCCTGGGATGATCCAAGGAGCCAGGAAAAATGGAAAGAAAGCAAGCTGGAAATGACCAGCAGCTTTTCCACAGAACCTAAGATTTATGCAGCTCTAAGTGAAATTATCAGCTGGAGGGTTAAAAAGAAGCGCAGTTATTTTTCTGTATAATACATGAATAAATGCCTTGCCAGAAAATTCAGTAGAGGCCAGAAGTAAAAGTGAGTTTAAAACAGAAATTAACGGATTGTGGGTCTTTGGCTGACTGGCCAGCAGAGGAGGTTGCAGTTACAAAGAAAGGAGCTGGCAAAGCCAAGGGAATTCAGAGGCAGGGAAGGAGTCAGGTCTCACTGATGCCTTTGGAAAGGCTCTTCCTTGGACACTCAGTTCCTTTCCTGGTAACATGGACCTCTCCCAAAGCTGCAGAAGAGATGGAAAGAAAGAAAAAGAAAAGGGAGGGAGGAGAAAGACCACAAAGCCACAAAAGTTGGCAGGAGGACCAAGAAGCAGCTCTTTCCTAAGTCACTCAGAGCTAAAATCAATGGTCTCAGGCTGCTGGTGGCACTGAGCTCTCCAGTGCTGAAATTCCACACTCCCACCTGATCCAGCTGCCAATACTGCTGATGGAATTAGGATTCCCAGAAAATCGCTTGAGCTGGACAACTCAGAGCAGGGCAGAGAGGAGACACTTTGCACAGAAGCTGATCATTAAATGTTCTCTCTGAGCTGTTCATGGATCAGTTCAGCACTGCCACCTCCTCACTCCTGAAATCCATAAATCCTGCTCCAGCTCTTCCCCACCACGTCATTTTCCCTGCCCCAGTGCCCAGGGTATTTCAAACCTGACTCAGTGTTTCAGACTACCAGAACAGCTCTTTTTCCCAGCTGGAGTATCCTCAACTAACTGGGAAGGGCAGAACATCCCAAGGATGCAGCAGGCACCTGCAGGGACTGAGGAGCTCCAGGGAAAGGAGGTGATGCCAGGGACCAAGCCAGTGCTCCTAGCAAGGAAATCCCAATTATCCTCTACAGCTCACCAGGAAATGCTCCAGCTGAAGATGAACCCTCCTTACAATTCTTTTTCTGTATTTTCTTTCTCAGCATTTCCTTCTTCAAGCCACCCTTTTCAGTATTTTTGCCTACTTAAGGCAGTCAAAATAAAATCTTACGTAAAGAATATTTAAGAGTTGCTTTTTCTTAGGTGTTGAGAAGATACTGAGACAGAATTCCTGGGTTAAACTACAAAACCCTACCCCAGCCACGGCAGAAATGCAGACATGTGCACCCCCAGTCACACATGAGCTGTGTCCCACTCTTCAGCGGTGACACAAAGCCAGAAAATCAGCTTTGATCATGCAGCAAACCCTCTGGCATTAAAAAAAAAAAAAATTAAAATAAATCACTGAAACGTTAGTAACGCATGGGCAAAGCAGCATGAGAAGGACAGAGTTTCTCACCTCCCATCAAACCTGTGCTTCAGGAAGTCAAAGAGAGCTTTCTGCATCATGTCTGTCACCTTGGCAGAGGGGAGGAGATTGAGCAGGGGGATGGACAGGGAGAGAAAGAAGCCAAAAGGAAGGAAAGAGGTGAGTAGAAGGCAGGGACACAGCCAACAATCAACACCCTTGATGGGCAGCAACCGCTCCAGTGCCACGCTCCTGGCGCAGCCCTCGGCCATAAATCCGTGGAAGTTTCCTGACTCACGGCTCCGAGTGCAGAGCTGTCACTCTGTGTGCTCCTGTCCCGACCTGCACGGAGCATTCCTCGCCCCCTGCCACACCCAGCACCATTCCCAAAGCTGCAGAACACCGCACCACCACGCGGGATGCTTGCTGGACAGACCACTTGGGCTTTTCCTACAGGAAGAGTGGGCTTCACACTTCAGGG